>JACXGK010001585.1:25511-67114 GCA_016801125.1 Novumbra hubbsi | reverse complement strand
CCAGCTCCTCATACTGACAGACTATAGAATAAACCCCAGCTCCTCACACTAACAGGCTATAGATTAAACCTCAGCTCCTGATACTGAGAGGCTATAGAATAAAACTCAGCTCCTGATACTGACAGGCTATAGAATAAACCTCAACTCCTGATACTGACAGGCTGTTCTACAGCAGCTGGGGCTGTAAGGGGAGTCGTTGCGGTTGAAAAGCACAGAGAGATGATAATGGATTTTTCAAGAAGTGTTTCTCTTAAGATTCAAAGTGACAGAGAAGGAGATGGAGGAGGGTGAGCGTTTGAATATTTATCTTCTCAAGTATGTGTGTGTGTGTGTGCTCACTCAGCTCTTGTTTTGTTCTTCGGGAGGACAAAGAAAAATGGAGCCACACGTGTCTGGAAGAAAGAACAGAGAGACCCTGATTTGAGGTGGAGAGTGACAGTGATAGTACTTGGTTGCCATGGCAGCATTGCTGTTACTACCTGTCACCCCTACTCAAAAACAAACCAAACTGAGTTCAGATGACTCTCCATCTCACTCACGATCTATCCATCTCTATCTTGCTCTCCCTCTCTTTCTCTTTCTCTCTATCTCTCTCCATCTCTCTGTCTGTCTCTTAAGAAACAAAAGGAATACAATCTCTGATTTGTTTTTGTCTGCACATACTCTGAGGTGAACATGGATAAAGAGCTATGGGGAGCCAGTTGAATGTGGGACCGTTAGCAGTCAGTGCTTGACCCCAGGGCACAAATTAAGGAATGATGGCTGATCAGGGTCAAGGTGCCTCTCCCTCATCCTGCTGACCCTGTTTATCCAGCCAGGCATAATTTATTACCATCTGTCTGTCAGGATAAGGTTCAGTCCATGTTATGCTGCAGCTGAGACATGGCTATCGCAAATACACGACAGACGGGACTTGGACGGACACTTGGCATAGAGAGGACACTCACGGGCTATCTCGCTAGAGATACTTGTAATGTGTGAATTAGCTAACTGGTTATCTAGTTAATATACTGATTATGTATGATCTTCAATGTCTTATTCAGGATACCGGTAATGCATTTATTAGTGTGGAAGGGCAGGTGACAGATGCCAGGGTACGTAGTGGGTAGGGAGGTATTATTCGGGTGTGGGGAGATACTCTGTCTTTACCCTTCCCCCTGGTGTGTCTACGATCTAGAGCGACAAATCATTGGAGTACCAGACTAGCCTGGTTCTCTGCTCTCCTTCCCACCTCCTTTTGACAGTTAGATGGAAAAGATGAATTGATGGACTGGGATCTGGGTGAGCAAATGAATCTGTGAGAGTGGAGGAGAGATGAAGATGAAGAGAATGAGAGGGAGAGAGAGAGAGGGTGTGGAAGAGGAGAAAAAAAGTGACAGGCAAAAAAAGATAAAGTGAAAGAGAACTTCAGACATGGCGTGGGAGACTAAAAGGGTGAGTAAGGGAGAAAAGAGGTGTTGAGGTGAAGAACTGAGAACCTGGAGGGAGAAACAAAAAGGGTTGAAATACAGCTAATGGGCGAAGGGGGCGTCCGTGTCAGGCTTAGAGAGGCCGGGGCAGGTGACAAGTCTCGATGGAGGAATGAGAAGTAGGCGAGTGTGGGAGCTGGAGGAGTACTCAGGACAAAATGTCTTCTGTTTCCCATTAGCTGTCTCTGAGAGTTGCTTGAGATGGCTTAGCTCATGGTGGTTAAGTGCCGGGAGTCTAACAGGGCAACTTCAAGCCAACCCTTTTCATCAACTGTTTGGATGGGAACCTGAATAAGAACAAACCCCAATGTCATTTTCACCACTGTAAGGCAGCAGGACCTGTCTGAAAGACAACAAAACTCTGTCTTTATTTACACCTTCGAATTGTCATACAAACTCTGTTAAACTAACTGTTTGAGAGGATTTGTGAGCCCATTTGGACAGCAGCCTGGACAGTAGAACCGAATGAGTGGTCTGCCAAAATGAGAGTATTTATCTTTTACTGAGGATTTTGGGCAAAGTTCCACTGGAGCTTTATAAAAAGAAAATAAATAATTTCCAAGTAAAACCATGTTTCTTCATGTCTACATTTTAGAGTGAAGACCAGTGAATCTAGGAAGACTGCTTGAGTTCTATCCATTATAAAATAGGTGCCAAGTTTCAAATAAGGCATTTTAGTCAGTCATGTTTCATGGCATTTAGACACAGCGTGTTTTACCACTTCAGCTATCACCCGCTGTTAGTTAACAAGTTCAGATGTTAAGAAGGCAATAGAGAGCACGCTGAAGTGTTTCAAATTCTGTTTGCTTGTTCTACAGACTTGTAAAAACCATAATGAAACCCATTCACTTAAGCCATGTGGGGAACAAGGACTGACTAGCTCTTATGAATGAAGACCGTCTTGCTGTGGTGATTTGAGGACGGACAGACGGTGGTAGGATGAGAGCTGACAATCAGTGGTGGGATGAAGACCTACTAGTTATGTCGAGTTGAGAACCAAGTGGCTGTGGAGAGCTGAGTGGAGAGTAGCTAGCTTCTAGCTGTGGTGGGATCAGGACCAACTAGCTGTAATGAGATTAGCATCAACTAGCTACTAGTTGTGGTGAATGAGGACCAACTCACTAATAGCTGTGGTGGGATGAGGCCCTAATGGCAAAACCTGTCAAATTCCAGGAATGTAGCTTTATTAAAACTGCTAAGTTTTTTCATATCTTCATTACAAAGGTATCCCAACTGTAGTAGTCCTGCCCTGTCCATCAAGTATACTTGTCAAGTATTAAAATTCACAGAAACGTTAAATACGAATGAATAGTAAATGTGTCTTGTCTGTAACCCGCTTGGTGTTTACAGTGCACTCTGTGGTGCCACACCAAAGAAACGTGTAGGCTAATATGTCTTAAAACACGTTGTAGCTGTAGTTCTGCCTGCATTTTGTTTGACACCAAAAATGTATTTAAGTGGGGTTTTGCAGATGTTGGCTTAAGTCGCAGAGTCAAATGCTAAACAGTTTACAGGCCCACCTTCAAACCTATTTTAATGTACATGGCTAAGACTCTAGGTTGAATTGTTCTCCATCCAGTGAGATTTGTTTTCACATGTCTTTTCCATAGTCATTGTGGCTCTCAGGCTGAGGTCGGCAGAGTGAGAGGCAGTCAGCGTTCGGGTCAGAACATTGAGCTTCAACAACGCCTCCCTTCTGGATCTCCCTTGGGTGGGCTAAGGCTTGATGGACCCATCCAGCTGAGTTTTTCCTAGGACAAGCGAGAGGGGAGAGGAAAGCCCCTGAATTTGGAATGAATTAACTGGGGGAATTGTAGGCCCTGTTTGGTGGGACATGAGGTTCCGGACCTCGTTTTCTAGGTTCATGCACTGATGGGGTTTCTGTGGCGTGGATAATGTGCTGATTGTTAGAGGAGGAGATGGCCTCTCATCCCCAACCATTGTGCCAGTTACATTGACCCGATGCCAAGATTCCCCCCGTGTCCTGCCTCTTTCGTGTCCCTTCATTCCAACCAGCCTTCTTTGTCGTCCACTTCTATTCTCAGGCTCCCTCTGTAGGTGTCTCAATGCTACAGTGGCGATTTGGGCCTGCGTGGAAAGGGCACTGACTCTGTGTACAGTATGTGTGTGTGTGTGTGTGGCTGGGTGTTTATCTATGCGTGCTTGTTTGTGTGCACACTTTCGCTCTTTCACGCATGGGAGTGTGTATGATGTGTGTGTGTGTGCGAGAGAGTAGAGTCAGAGTGCAAGAGAGTTAGAACAACAGGGGCCTTGATTCCCAATGTGCTGCTCTTGTTCTTCTTGTTGTCGCCTCCTCACTCATCCCAGTCAAAGGAGGCGCTCCATCTCGATAGCATCTGGGCGTTTGCGTGGGCCTGGTCCACCATTCACTTACTTCCTTCACGGAGGAGTCGCAGACAACGCCGGCGAAGAGCGAACGTTCAACGCGTCTCTCCCATTCCGGGTCACCCTTCCAATCGCTCTCTCTTTCTTGCTTCGTCTTCGCCGCGCCCACGCTCGGAGCATCTTCACTCAGAGTTCGGAAGGGATCCCAAGGGTTTGGGAGACCTCCACTTTACGTTGGTTACAGGCGTTCCACCAGATCCCCCGCGCTGGACGTTTCAATCCGGCGAAGGCACGCCGCGGTGGACGGGCTTTCCCATGCTATTGTTCTGTTGGAACCTGCCCACGACACAACGCCCAGCTTCCCAACGTTTGCTGGGACCCCCGTGAAAAACGCACAAGATGAAGTGACTGGTTCAAATGGCCCAATGTACATTGGGATGCATGTGAATTGAGGGGCTTTTCATGGTACGTCTGTGTAGCCTCATTCTGACAGAGTCCTTTTTAATGGCGTCCACTCAGTTGCGCAACACTGGGAGAGGAAACAAAACCAACCACTTTTGGCAGGGAGAGGCTGTGGGACATAGCAGGCACCGAATGATCACCTCCTCTATTGAATTTCAGGCAGCCTGGAATATATTAGCCTTGCTGTTGATTAATCCAACGTCACACTGGGGAATAGTTAGGCAAAGCAGAATTTGCATATTAACATCCGTGACCAGATTATGTTGTTCCCGTTATCAAGACTGTTTGTGCCTAATTAAACCGTTATTGCATGGTTAATCTATCATTAGCAATGAAATGAAGACATTCATACAGACCAGAACGCATCACAGAGACACAAAGGGGTATTCAAAAACTGGATAGCAAATGTAATTTTGCAAGAACGTGGTGAAACAGAACAGTTTGATTTATTCAGTTAGAGGACTGTGACTTCTCAGTGCTTCTAGCTAACATCCTTAAGTCCTTGCGCTGCAAACATTTTAAAAGCTTCAGAGATGAAAAATTGGCTTTGCGCTTTTAACCTGAGCCAGGGAGCATTTTGGTTGTCTGCCTGTGCTAACTGAAGTATAAAAATTACACTCAAGAATTTAGGTCTGCCTTTGACAAATAAAATATCTTCATGCATTTTATCCAGAAAATATTTAAAAAACACCAAAAGTTTTAATAGCACTACTGAGGACAGATACTGTATATTAATATATAAACAGTAAATGTCACCTGACTTGGTAAAATATGAATATATTTTTTAAATAAATAATTATATTAACCACGTACACATCCCTGTCATAATTCAACAAGATAGTCAAGAGGCATCTTAAAGAAATCTTCATAATATATCCTACAGTACATGCTATGATTAAGTGCTATAAACATAAAGCCATATACGGTGAATTTCTGACCTCATATTAGAGATTTAGGATTTCTCTGCTTTTGACAATATCTATATTTGTGGATTTCTGAGATCTGGAGAAAATCTGAGCCCCTCCTACCAGGGTTTTTTCAGCCTACTCCAGGCTAAGCCATGACTGACACACTCGTGTTATCACAGTGATACTTTTGTGACTGGCTTCAGTTACTGAAGAAATTAAATTTTCACTTTGAATTTCGCACAAGATTACAAGAGCCGATAAATCAAGAAGCCGTGAGAGGAAACCTGGCAGGCTGCAGACAAACAAAACAGTGAGTGAGGTGGGTGAATAAAAAGATAGCATAGATTAGAAAGAGAGAGAGAGAACATTGAGAGAAAAGGAAGGAGAGGGCCTCCTAATTCCAGATAAGGAGAAGTGTCTCTCTCTCTCCTCGTGTAATGGTCTGTGTTTGGGTTTATCACTTCAGAACAGATGGCGTGATTCATTTATAAGCAAGTATGACAGCGTGTGTTCTGAATGCTCTAAGCCCCTCCATGTGTCCCTGACTGGAGTCACCGTCCGTCCCTGAAAACATATTTTCATAGAAGCGCGAGAGAGGGTGGAGCAAAAACCGTGACTTCTTACTGTCATGCATGTTGCTTCTCTTTGCAGATAAAACTCTCCCTCTCTCCTCACACGCTCAACGTACACCCCCATCTGACGGGTCACAGAAAAGGAGATTGGTTTAACGTACATGCTCCCATCTCAAACCTGTCCTAGCATCTCCCATTAGGAAGTTTAGATGTTTCTGAACCCCAGGTGTAATCAAAATGTTAAAGGGAAAAGCTAATTACTTTTAATACAGTACTTAAAGCTAATAGCCAGAAAGTGTCTCTTAGTCAAGCTATCCTGGTGTGGGTAAGATTGACACCAGTATTATTTGACAAATAGCTCTTTTAATTTCTCTGCGGTTTAGTGGCTGTAGAAGGATATTTCTTAGCAGTGAACAGTGACGATAAGGTCACTAGCCGTTTTCATCTCCACCAGTTTTTGCTGTCCTATCCTGCACTGTAGCCAAAAATAACAAGCTGTAGAAATTCAAAACATTTTCTGACATGCGGTATCAGAGCGGTTCATTGCTGAGTGTCATGTTCCGCTTGGCGCATACATTTCATTAATCTTTTAATCGGAACAAGGGACAGTCTTATTAGCCGCAATCATGGTTGGTTTTGCTCATTTACTTTAACGATGAAGAAAAAAGAGAATGCCACTGTACTAATGAGAGGAAAGGTTAAATGAGTTAAAACCCTAACGCTTTCTCTTCCTCTCTAGCGTTGCTTCCTTTTTGCCCTCTTATGGTGCTTTTAGATTGAGTTTGTGGATTCTTTCACATCTGGATTTTTTATTTGCCTACCTTTATCCATAGATGTTACAGTATAAACTTGTATAATATAAATACGTTCCAACATTTAATTGGATGATTGTGTAGAGTAACTGGAGCGACACAAAGTCTCCTCCAACTCCCCCACAAAACCTTGCACTGCAGACTGACCCTAGTCGTCACGGGTGACTAAAAGGTTGCAGGGTCACAGGGTAGCATGTACCGTCTGTCCGTCAAACATGAAAGGGCTGAAGTGACTAGCTGGGTGATGGTGTTTTAATGGGCTGGGTTAGTGTGTCACTCACCACAGGGAGTGAAAAGACTGGATTACCCAGGAGGTGCAGCAGTCTATAGGCCTGTCAGCCTGTCCGTCATGTCGGCCTTGGGGCTGTGTCTCACTAAATTGTAGAGGAGGATGAGCAACAAGGGCCCACCCATTCCAGATGATTCCCATTAGCCATCGTGGACGCAAAGGCTACTGACAAGTTTCATCTTGAACGTCAAAGCTTCTTTTCAAAGCACATGCATTTGCACTATTAGCATGTAAATGGCCGTTTTAGCCTGCAATTATCTTGGGAACATTCCCTGTTTGATAAGTATTCAGCAGATTCAGTTTGAAGTGTATCAGGTTTTATTTCTCCTGCTCCCTCTCCTGTTGAGCAGTAGAGACATAGATGTCAGGTGAGGAGATTACCTCTCCTATGCCACATGGTACTACCCACATGTCACTCTGCTGACTCTTTCCAACTCTTGCTTGTGCCGTTTTTGTGTTTGTTTTTCCCTCATTAACATAACTGCCATGGAAACATTTCTATAAACATGTCAAACTCACTCGGAAACAACTGAAAGGACCTCTATGGAATTCAATGGTTTGCTGTTGCACTTATAAGTACATAATGTCTTGGTTTGTTTACTCACCTTCTTGACATTTCAATAGGCAAGACATATTAAGAAGTAGCTAATTATTTAATGGCTATTGATTTTACTGCTATTTAAAACATTGTGGAATGAAGTTTACATTTTTGACTGTTTATGTGATGAAAATGCCTGAAAACTGGATTACAGTGATATAGTCTATGGTATGTGATATAGCCACACATTATGGTGATATTGTCTGTGATTATAGTGACATCGTTTCTAAATATTGTGAACATTTTTCAGATTATGTTGATATAGGCTCTGATTCCAAGGATATATTCTCAGATGTCCAACTTTAAACAGTGTGTATCTATAGGTAATCTTGGGCCAAGTGTTTTGCATTAATTTGTAAAACAATTATAAATAAATACAAAAAGGTCATTTAAAAATATTTTCCACATTATTAATTGTCAGTTTTGTTTTGATGTGTAACAATTCAACATGACCTGCAACACGATATCTGATGGAAATAAAACAAAATCAAAAATGCGATGCAATATATCCATCCAATGTTCAACTTTGGCATTTATTAAAATAGTTAAACCTTTGCAACAAATTCCATGGCCTTTCCTATCTCAGATGAGGGTTGAATAACATTTAAGCCCCGTACAGTCGATACTTAATGTCGAGCAGCAGGTGCGGGGGGTAGATCTCTCTTTGCATCTGATAGGATACGTTCTCATCCTGTCAAAGTGGTCTCCATTGAGACCCTGTTCAGATCACAACAAGCTAAAGAGGCAGATGTGTTTGTACTGACTGAGGTTTCAATGGGGAAATGGGTTGGGTAGAAAAGCACCGTTTGACAATGAGATGTTTTGTCAACCATAACAATCCCCTCCATCAGCCCTTCGCCACGATTTCCATCAAAACAGGCTTCTGTGACACTCCCCTTTTCCTACATTCCTTCACACACCCACTCCCAGAGTCTCCGTCCCCCACACCCCACCCTCAAAGCCGCTATCATTTCTGTCGTCCTGAAGGAGAGGCAGAGGAATGAACGGGTCTCCACCTCATCGCAATCACCGCCCTATCCACCAGCCTCTCCCCCTTTCCTTCGTTTCCTCCCAGTACCCCACCCATTATGGTCACCCCTCTCTTCGATCCCACAGGACCCGCTTACCACTGCTGCTGTCGCGTGAAACTCAAAATCTATGATGGGGGTTTTAATGTATCCAAAGACTGTGTGTATTTTGTCTTTCATATTTCCAGTGAATGAGGTCCAACCAATTCTGCCAAGTTCACACTGTCGGTGGTTCCCTCAAGAATTTACGAGTAATTAGTAAGTAATTTGAGGACGCCTCCCGTTGGGATAAACCAGGGATGGCGGTGGGAGGTTCTCCTCCACTGATCTTAAAGTGCACTTTGTGTGTGGGGCGGGAGATCATCCGGGCCAATACCTTCAGAGTGGTCACGCCGCCAGGGAGCAAGCCCACTGGATCAATGGCCTGGAAAAGTGTCTAGGTTGTTCTTTTGAGGAACCAGATTTCAGTTGGGTGTTTATCCTTGGGAGTGCTGGGTCAGAGACCTCGAGAACCCAATCGCCCAGGCCCAAACCCAGGAGAGATGGGAAAACAGAGCTCACATTTCTGAGGATCTGTTTCTCAATCCCTCTCTGGAGCGGCACTGTCACAAGCTATCGAATTGAAGCACAATATTGAAGCTGGCTTTTCCCTGTAACACAAACAGCGCAGGAGTTAAATGGGATCAGTTGTCGGAGGTCTCAGATTGTTTTTGTTCCAGAATGTATCGTGGAATTCTCAGAGTAACCTTTTGGTTAATGCGTAATCTTAAAGCCAAGGTCATGGTTTCAAGGTTTAGCAAAGCCGATGGAGAGAATTTGCTTTTTCGGTGTAATTATCCACAAAATCCTTGCGCTGGGTCGGTGCAGTATTGATTTGTTACTGCAGACCTGTTTGCAGCCTGGCAGCCAGTAATGGAATGGATAAGCTAATGTTTTATCCATTTTCTCAGAATTTGTCTTAAGGGAATACAGGCAGACAGGATTGACCTTCAGCAGCATCCGTGGAATAGCAGGGTTAGAGCTGTCAGTCAATCATTCAACTAAGCTAGTCAGTCAGAACGTCAGAACAATAAATATTTGTTTGTTTCTGGTCCTGTTGGATATTGCTACCAATCATAATAACACAGCTTTTCTGCTGTGATTTTCTCTCAGACCATTGCACCCAAGGGTGGTTAGGCATGCTGTACAGTAAGCATGGGGAGGAATATACCACAAAAAGGAATAGGACTTTAAATACTACACTGTACAAACAGTGTTGAAGACGACTGAGGTGGTTTTAAGAAGCAATTTCATGTTTCTCATGGCGGAGCCGAATTGAGGGAGCGTTCCTGCATCGGCGGGGGGTTGATGTCTCCCACATCATGCTCCATGGCCTCTTAGCCTGTCACATCATCTCAGTGGCAGGGCCTCCATCTGCCGCTCGGTGAACACAAAAGCCTGCGAGCTGAATGCGCCAGCTTCTCTGCGGGCAGGGCCTCGACTCTGACACCCCCTTCACAGAAGCGCTCTTTTCACGGCTCCACGCCGCGCAGCTCCGACAACCGGCTACCTCAGCCCCTCTTTATCCCAGCGTCTTCTGCCTGTCGCATGGCATTAGCGGCGTTGACGTCTACCTGGTTGGGGGTCAGCGTGGTTTCATGTCCCATAGACGGAGGGGTCAAGGGGGTGAGGGAACGTCGGCCGGGTCTCTAAGGCGGCTTGTACCCTCCCGAACCCCCGCGTTGTCGAGTGGCGTGGTCCCCCCCAAAAAAAGGTTTTCCCGAGTTTGACAGACAGAGGGACACGAGCATTGGCGCGCGATGCAATCACCCAGGTCTGACCTGTCGTCATCTTATCATGATACAGCGGAATGCTACCGTAACCACCAACCCCCCCCCACCAAGCTGCGGATGGAGGGAAATCGCAGGCCCTTATAACAAGCGGCACGCACGCCCTGCCTTCCTCGCCTCGCGTCTGCCACCTGCGACACGCCGGCTGCCAGTGAAAGGACCGGAGGAGTCAACAAATAGTCTCGAGGAGCTGGTATGCGGGGGGGGCAGGCGGGTTGGGTTTGTTCACTGGATAAGGGATCAGACAAGGCGGTGACCGCGTTGGGAGTGAAGGCGTTGAGGAAGCGGGGTGATAAATCAGCACATAACTTAGCCACACCAAGGACACCCTCAGAGATGGTGGTGGATTCCTCCCTTGGCTGCTGTTACGACACTTCCAAAGAATGTCCATTTTTATAGATGCAGGGTTGAGGAGGACATAATATATATATATATATATAATGTGGAATTGTTTGATGCGTTACAGATGATATTGGCCAAGATTCTCAATCGTTCCTGGCCACTTAAAGATGGGAGAGTTTGATTGTGTGGAATGGGAAGCGGTTGGGCTTATCTTCTACTCCCTGTCCCATTCACCTCACTGGGGCATCCTGATCCAGTTTGATTTGGAACGATTAAGCAAAACACTTACACTCCGGAAACTGGAATGAGTTCAGATCTGCATTATAATCACATTGCAATATGTTTTGTGATGCTGTAAACTGCATTGCAAAGACGATGGTTCTAGGAAATGTGTCACTGGCAGGGTCTGTCCAATAAAATATGCAATGTTAAATATACTCTAAAACAAATGTTACGCCAGAGAATTTAACGGGAATTTACGGTAACCTCCAAACTTTCTATTGAATTATTATTTTTTGCTGTCTCTGCAAATACAACTTACTTGCTGAACCCAGGTTGACATTTCTATCTGTGATTGCACTCCACTGACAAAATGCATTTCAGGATTTTAATACTATTACTAGTATGCTATACTTCTGAGATGCGGGAAGGGGAGTGGTTGATGCTGAATATCATTGGTAGAACGTTGTAGTCCTGAGTCTTGAGTAGATAAATGTCATGTTTAGTTTTGGCCAAACTAGTCCAGAGCCTGTACTGTGTTTCTATATAAGCTGTGGTCTAGGTAGGTCAAAATGATTGCAAAAGTACTCACCTAACAAGGCAGAATAAAGATGTCTATTGAGATGTTCTCTTTTTTTCTTACCTTTACAACCCTCTGTGTTCTACTGGCTAGTAGGTGATAATTAAAGCTCAAGCTACCATGTATTTACAGATGTGTCACAATGACTGACTGCATGGTGTTTATTATCAGTGTCTCACAATGGATTGCCCAACTCTGCAATACAGCAGAAGCCATTTAGCTTCTACAGCTTTTGTAACAATCAGTTGTTATTCCTCCAGCTTATGCTCTCATTCTACACCAATAGTTCACGACACTAACCCTAACCCAACTAGGCCCCCTGGGTGTACTTGGCCTACACGGCAGGCACTTAAAACCCATGAGAACATTGTTGTATAGTAAAGTGAGCATAGAGGGGGGTACTTCAGAGGTTCTCAGAGCTGAGTGAAATTAATTTGTTGTTACTGTAACCAAAACGTTCCAAAATAAAGTCCCTGCCTGCTCTTACACACAGATAAAATTGATTCTTCTAAAACCTTCAATAGCCAGAAGAGGAAAGGCATGTTACCGTTGGTGACATTGTATGCCAAATCATCCCTGATTGGAAAGGAACCATGAAAACACTCTAATCGTGGACTAAATTCAGCAGAATCCAAATAAAGCTCACCCATGAATGAATTGTACTTGAATCTGCTAAAAATAAATCTCAACTTTCTAAAAGGTACTATTTACGTTAATTTTGAGAGTTTCTCATGTCGTTCTGAAAACAAGTTTTGCCGAACAGCCAAGTCACGCATCCGAGTCAGCATCGCTGCCAGACTAACGATGACACCCCAGAGTTCTGCTTCGCTAACCTCCGGCAGACTTTCGGGAAATCAAACCCAAAATTATACAGGTAGACCGATTACCCACTCATTTTACAAGCGCCCGTACTTCGCGATTCTTCACCGTTCAGCCCTGAGCCAGAATGAGCAAGGGAATAAAGAATGAACCGTGTGTCTGACTGTAATTATGGCGTGTTTAAATGCTCTATATAAGCACATCTCTTTGTCTGATTTGTATTTAACAGACATTCCCATCCAAACGACGCAATTCAACCAGCCAGAGTATGGTGATTTCGCGTCGGGGCTAAAAATGAGCTGGCAGTCTGGGCATGTTGAGAGTAGAGGGAGGGGGGAGTGACAAATCTCTGGCTGTAACTGACATGTGAAGAGATGAGTTTTTTGAAAGCATGAAGTACAAATAACAGGGACGATGGGGCGTGGAGGGAATAGCTAAGAGCAGTCAGGTTGACGGAGGGTTTATGTAAGCCAATGTGAATTCTGCCCGAGACACTTTATCTCCCAGGTCCTGTGCTTTAGGCTTCTCCTTTCTATTTAGGGCGCGACTACTTTGACCGCCTGGGAGGGAACCTACATGCCCTGTACTTCCTGACCGCTGTGGTCCTGTAAGGAAGCGTTCACTCAGCTCCCACCAGTTCCGACCTCTTTCTTTCTCTAGCACCTACGATGACCACGGCCGACCCTGTCGCCCCGTCAAAGCCGTCACTCAGGGGTTTTGTCCCAAAGCGACTGTCGTGGTTAGACCTTGGTGGGCCTCCCTGAGCTAGGCCTGTGGCTGAGAGTGAGCTGCCCAACCTTTTTCAGCCCACTTTAATCAGCCTTTACAGTCTTTCTCTTTCTCTCTCCATGCCCTGTTTGCATTCATTCGGACTTAGTGTCGGGGAGAACCAACCGTGAGACGTCAAGGCCTTCCTCCTGCCAGGCCAGGCTATGGTTGATGAATGACAGCTCTTAGGCTGTGCTGTACGACTCCTCCACCCCGGGGACTCCTCCCTCCATTATCACCTTCCTACCCCCCCCCCGGCAATGCTCAGGTCCCAGGGTTGAAAAAGGACCCGGGGAGGGGGTGCATTTTAGGCTCCCCTCGCTGGACCTGGAGTGGAACACCCAGTATGAAGAGAGAGAGCGACGGAGAGAGAGAAAGAGAGAGGGCGTGGATGCTTCAATCCCGATAGACCTTGAGTCAACACTTACTACTAATGGTCTCTAAATATACCCCCTAATTACCCCCCCCGATTTCCCAGTGTACCTCTCATCGCCTGTATACCCCCACCTGCCGCCGCAGACCTCTCGCCATGGTCGTGACCCTGTTCCAAGGGAGACCGAGACACCTCCCCACACCAAGCTCAGCACTCCGTGTGTTAAACGTGTTGGGGGGGGGGGTTGTGAGGAGAAGCAGGCTGTCGGTCTAGAGCGGGTGAGACGTTTTTGATCCCGAAGTGATCCGTAAGACGCTCTCCGGCGTGAATCCATCACGGGCGTGACAGCGCAGCTGATAGTGAGAGTGCTCCCGGTGCCAGGTCAGAGGTCCGCTGGAGACGAGGGAAGAGTAAGAGCCAGAACCAAAGTGAGTGGGGGGAGAAAAGCAGAATCTCCTGTTTCGTTCTACGTAATGCTAAGATGGATTTAAAGTCAACTGGAGGCCTCTCTTTAGGGAGAGAGAGAGAGAGAGAGAGATGGATGTTCTATTCATACAAACCACCACCAGATCTCCTTATTCAGCCCCTCCCTGATCCCTCTGACCTCTGACCTCCAGTCGCAGCACCGGGCCAGCTACACACACACACACAATGCCGGCTAGCCTACATCACAGCTCCAACAATAAACACAGCTTTATCATCATTACAGAGGCTATCTTAGCCACTATGTGTAGCCCAGCGCGGTGTGCACAGTGAACCCTCACACCCACGCTCCTGCTCGCTAGCCAGGAGCCCAGACATCGCCACAGGGATGTAGACCCAATGGCAAACAAAGAGACAAACCATTGTTCTCCACCCGAACCCAGGGATTAGTGTTCTGAGAGACGGGGGAACCAATAGGTTGACGCGCTGCAGGGCAACTGGGTTTAGGTATTAGCGGCTCTGCATTAATGTAGCGTATTTTTGGCATCTTCGAGGCGGTTTTCTATAAAGAAGAATTGCCTATTGTTTTGTTGGAAGGATGCCATTTTAAACCATGTGGAGCGAGACAATGGAGGAGGACATAAAATTAAACGTATTGTGTCAGGGGTTCCGTTCCCTGCCAGTTTAGAATTCATCGCACCTCCGCACCTTCACCCCTCTGCACCTCAGGCCCTCCACCCTTGATTGTCAACATCCCAGGCCTCCACTCCGTTCATCCTCCTGGTATCTGTTCAACCGTTCTGATGAAAGCCGTAGAAGAGCCCACTCTCCCCTTCCCCCAGCTGACCTTGGCCCCTTGTCGGCAAGCCACTCGGACCCTGAAGCTAATCCCAGATTATGTTTAAGCATGTACGGGGCCAGGACACACCCTCTCGCCCCATGTTGACCTTTCACCTTTACAACCTCTGACCTTGGGCCGCCCAGTTTCAGGCATCTGTCCATCGCTTCCAATGTTTACCTTAGACTAATGTTTACCATAATACTGTCCCACCCATTCAGCCATTCACCAACCAAACAGCCTCCCTCAGCTCACTGTGAGTTAGCGTCATTTAAACTCCCTTGAAGCACATTGTGTAACAACAAAAAGGTCATTTTTTGGTTTGGAAAACGAAAGATTACAAGTCATTTCTGTGCTTATTAAAAGTGACGAGATGTCTTGTGCTTGGACTGCTTGAATGTTTAAAAGAAAACGCAAGCCAATCACACGTCTCTTCTTGTTTCATCAGTGTTTAACATCCCCGACTGGGTCACGGGAAGAACATTTGCAATTGCCTTGAAATTAACTGACTTTAGCTGTGTTTGTTTTCACTCGGTTGAGGCCACTCCTGAAGCGACACCCAACTCCTCCCTTCCTTTCTCCCACCTTTGCCGTTGTATCATGTAACTTCTCTTTTGCCGGTAATGATGAGAAGTCAAGGTCGGGTGACCAGAAGGACAGAGGGAGAAAGAGAAAACTCTCTCCTGTCAGAAGATGTGAAGATCACAATCTGTTCCCTGGTGGTTCAATTAACCTCCCCTGTCATACCGAACAGATCCAGATAGATTTTTATAATCCCCTGTTTCCACCCAGGAACTCAGCTGAAGGAACGATGCTGCTGAAATCAATGTTTTCTCCTGGCCTCTTCACCGGGAGACAGGTGTCCCCGATTTGACGAAGGGTTCGGAGTACCGCACAAATGCGCACAAACACTCGCGCGTGCGCACAAAACACACACACTGCCACTCACAGCTGCGGAGGAGCATGAGAGGATCGGAGTGACAGCCTCCGGAAGCTCAGAGATAAGACTTAATCTGGTGGCAATTATTTCTCCTTGACAGGTGAAGGCAAACACCAATCATTCCACATGACATGCGTTGGGAGTCAATAGTCCCTGGCCCAGGGGGTGTTTGGTGGTGGTCGGGGGCTGATTAGGAGGTGTCGATGGGAGGCAGACACCCGGCTGTCACATCACAGCTCCTTCAGATCAACCCGGCACTCCTGTGACTCCTCTGTCCTGGATGTCCTCTGGCTCCCTGCTTCTGTGTAACTTCAAAAGCGCCTAATTTCTCTTCCGGGTCCGCCACACGAGACTTCGGAGAGGGGTTGGCGTGCGCGGAACAGCAGCAGAGAGTTAGTCAGACATTGTGAAGGTGGAGGTGAATATGTGAATATGGAGCCACATGTATGAGGGGTTTCCTGCTGTCTGCACCTTCTCCCTACCCCACTTTCGATCTCCCGCAGCTTCCTTCCCCAACGCCCCGCTCGCCTGTCTGCTGCAGGCATGATCAGGGGGATGTCTCCTGGTCTAATAGTCGCCCCGGAGGACTGACTCTTTCCTCTCCCATGATGTGGTTCACTCCAAGGCGATGCTCGGCCAGATGGGCCCGGCAGGCCCAAGCCATGGGGTTCTCTCTCTTGGTCTGCCAAGGCCCGACCCAGACCGCCTGTCCACCGCTAACCAGAGCAGACTGCAGAGGGTTCCTCAACAGGTGGACCGACAGAATGTATTGGTTTTGTGCCAAATGTTACTGACATGCCGGCCTGGTAGAGCTGTTATCCTGAAGCCTTCTCAGCTCTACTACGATGAGAGGTTCCATTAGGTCTACTACATCAGGTCATCAAATGCAGTACCTTCCACCACTCTCCCTTCTTGATGTTTTTGCCATGAGCGTTTGTAACTGTGGCTAAAGGTTTAAATTTGACTCAACTTGACAATAATATTTATCATAAGGCCCCAGGACATGCAACACTTTCTGGTTGTGATTACAGATGCTGTAGGGAGTGCTTTGGCCATGTGTACCAGGTCTTTTTGCTCTGGGTGGATCAATTGTATTGTATCAATGTTGGATATAGTAACAGCGGTTTTCTTTTATCCATCCCCTCACCTACGTGGTTTTAGATACAAACCAAGCCATAATCGAGGAGAGTATTTACCTCACAAGGGTACTGAATGGAAGCCCTGACTCAACTTTAAGTCGGATAAAAGTCAGACAATCATTGCTACCATGGACCATTCTGACCACTGACATATGTGAAGTTATTTGTAGAAAAAAGCGAAGTCTACAAGATACTAAATGTTGCATGGTATCATTCTATTTATTACTATAAATATAATGTTAACAGAATTAGGCCCCTGGCAGCCTAAAGGCAGAGACCCAGATCTGGAAAGTCGTAGGTTTATGGGTGAAAATAAATCTCTTCAGCATCTAAAACGTGGTTTAAAAAATTATGTAGAAACGATAATGGAGCTACAACCGGTCTGGACTGCACACTCATTTCAACAAGAAGTGACTTTCAACAAGAAAAATCCCAGTCATCCCAGCCATTCCCATCATCCCAGTTTATCCCATCATCCCAGCCCATTCCGTCATCCCACTGAATTCCATCATCCCATCCCATCCCATCATCCCAGCCCATCCCATCATCCCAGCCCATCCCATCATCCCAGCCCATCCTATCATCCCATCCAATCCCATCATCCCAGGCACTCTCATCAACCCTGCCCATTCAATAATCCCAGCCTATCCCATCATCCAAGCCCATCATCTCAGCCCAATCCATCGTGCCCGTTCCACCCCATAAACCCTGCCCATCCCATCATCCCAGGCACTTCCATCAGCCCAACCAATTCCATAATCCCAGCCCATCATCCTCACCCATTCCATTCTCTCAAACCCCATAATCCCAGCCCCTTTCATCATCCCAGCCCATCCAGTCATCCCAGCCCATCCCCCATCATCCCAGTCCATACCATTGTACTGAGATAATGTGGTTGAGAAACGTCATTGCGTCGTGCCTTCGATTTCACCATGCCTCTTGCAGCCACGTGGCCAGATTGCACTGTAGTTTGCTCAGAATGACGAGACCCTGCATGTCATGTAGAACGGACCCGCTCACTGAGAAAGATACGGCAATGGAGGATCAACAAGTCTACGTGTTGTTGGTGTCGCGCAAAGATAGCTTTTCTGAGCTCCTGTAGTGAAAGAGCTAAGCAGCCTGTCGGCCATCCTTGCTTTAACTGGTGCCCCATTCGGTGGTCAGGCAGGAAATATCCACACATCTGGTCTCAGTGGCGTTCATTCTCTCCCTCCTCAACTTTTTCCCAGTCTCCAGATCTCCAGGCATATTTCATGCAGGGGCATGCTTCACTGTAAATTTGACGTTGGTTGTCATTTACCCAATTTGAAACAAGAGACACCACTCGTGTTTAACAGTACAGTAAGTTTAGCCACAAGGAATGTGCAGTGCATAGTCTCATGCCAAGCCTTTTTTTTCTCCCTCTTTTTTGTTTTATGTTAACATAGCCAGAGAATGTTTCTATTATCCGATAATGCTTTTTACTTAGGATGGGAATTTGCTATCTCTGGAAAAAAACTAGAAAAGTTTGTTGTTGAATGCTATGGTGATTTCCTAAAAGCGATGAAAATGCCTGGCAAAACAAGTCAGCAATTATTTTATTTTAAAAGGATTCATTTCACGTAATGTTTTGATATCGTTTCAACAGGGCAGAACCCGGCTTCGCTGTACATTTGTGACGTAGCATGCTGTTTGTGATTAGAGTCCATCAGAGTGTGCGGATATTGAGTGTTGAGTTTAGATATATGTAGTTTGCATGGCTTAAGATTTCTCTGTCATTGGCTTTAGACTCGATGAGGGTTAAATGATTTCCACACTCCATAAATGGTAAACATTTAGAGAAAGTTTTTCACGCGGAGTGACAGGTTATTGGAGAGCGCCAGATGAGACGTAACAAACAGGAAAGGCGGGCGTGTCTGATAAGGTCTTTGATGGATGCCGCCTGCCGGTCACATGTAAGATGGAACCCGAGTGCTAATCTCAGCGAAGAGGCGATGTCAGCTGGTGACAGCGTGTCCTCTGAACCCGGCGTCTCCGGTGTCTCCCTCGACCTGGTGCTCCCACCGTCAGTGGGCTTACTAGTTGCTTGGCTGGTTGGCTAACTGCCTGGCTGGCTGATTAGCTGGTGGCTGGCTGGTGACCTGCTTGCTGAGAGCCAGAGCTGACAACGACAGGACTGCTCAGACTGACTTTCACTGCCCTCACACTGTTGACCGTTAAGCACGTGTGTTTGTGTGTGTTGCTATAGCTGTAGCTGTTGCGTATCAGTTCTGCATGGCCTGTGAGAACACGGTCGAGTGCTGATTAAAGGGATGTTCTCGTCCGTCCGACCTTGGGGGTTAGTGGCGGCTCGGGTTACCAGTGTGGATGTGACTCTTCGTCAGCCAGTCGGCACCACGCGTCCTCACCCCGCATCCTCACCCCGCATCCTCACCCCGCGGAGGGCGACCCGCCCGGGGGGACAAGAGAGGGAAGACGTCTCGCGCTGCACATTCCCCTGTCTCCTCAGTGTGACGTGCGCTGCTAGCCGGCTAACACCTGCCGAGCGGCGACAAAGCCTGTTACGCCCTTTCCCAACTAGAGAAGCTGGCGCACGAATTGCCGAGGTGCCCTCTGCCAGAGGCCTCGCAGCAACGGTAGGCAGTGCAGCGACACGTCTCCATCCAGAGCCCCTCACCTCCGTCACTCCTTACGTCTGCCTGGCTGGACGCAGCGTGTCTAATTCGGGGGGGGGCACTAAAGCTCTTGTGGGGAGGACTTTTCTTGTCTCCAGCTTTCGCCGTTCGATCCAATAGAGCGTACCGTTCGGGGAGTTTGGAGGGGATCTTGGAGGACTCTGGAAAATTAGGAGGACTTACAGAAGACAGGGGGGTCATTTGTGTGGTTCCAGCGGAGTGGAAAATGAACAGAACCTCCATCGGGTGGGGGTCTCCTCTGGGACGTTTGGGATCCAAGTGCAGGATCAACTTTCCCAAGCTGCGCAGTTAAAGTGAGGTCCCACCTTGAGAAATAGAGAGAGAGAGAGAGAGAGGGGGGGGGAGAGAGAGAGAGGGGGAGAGGCAGACCTCCTGTCAGTTTTCCGCCCCACTCAAGTCTACCACTGAACTTCTCCTTACCTCTAATGGAGCCATTTTCATACCAGACTAGTTAAATCTAATGGCCAGAGGAGAGGGACAAAGGTCTACTGTGTGTCCTGGACCTCCCATCCATCTGCCCTCACATCCTTGATTTCACACACACACACACACTCTTCCATGCCTGCATTTTAAAACATTTAAGTTCAAATAAATGTAAATATAAATGTATAGGTAAACTGCCATATAATTTATTATTTCTTTTTTTATCCAATGTTTTCTTTGTTTCTGTATGTCGGCCAAGCTGGCCTTTGGTTGGGGAACAATTCAGATTTGTTTTACTTATAAAAACCACGCTTCATCATAAGAATATGTGGAAAACAAGGAAAACGGGCAGTAGCTGCTCTGCAGTTTCCAGGGTTTATCAAACTTATATTGTTTCATGGTCGTTTTGCTGATGCGATATCAGACTGTGTGGAGCTAAGCACCACATACAAATGTGTAAATCTCTCAACACAAGAGGTTGCAATAGAAAGGTTTTCCAGTTGTTATACCAATCATGAAGGCAATAGCAGCGCATCGTAGCTCAAAACCATGTCAGGGGTCCATTTCAACATAAAGTAATATAGATTCAAAAAAGAACCTAAGACAACAGATCTCCTATAACCTGTCTGCAAAGAAAAGGTTTGCCTTGTTCGGTAGGGCAGAGTTCTCTACAGGTGGCCCAAACATACTAGGACACTGGAAGGAGAGTCACATTGCATGTCTCCATTACCCGGGGGGCCACATTAGAATGGACGGATAGAATCTGGGGGCGTGAGGCCGTCTGCTTCTTGTTTTTTTTTCTGTCCACAGACAGTCAGTTTATCTTGTCCTGTTACTATATTGTGCAATTTATGCTGAGCCACTGTTCTTGTTCGGGTATACCCCGGTAGCGTTTTATTATGAGAGGGTGTACAATTACGGTTTTCACATCACAGCAGAACGGATATTGTCCATTTCCTGGTCAGCGTGTGTGTGTGTGTGCTCAACATTTAAATACGATAGCAATGCAGAAAGGTGAAAACCACAACAACAGACTGGGAGCTTTTGTTTACCACCCACAACTGATTGAATCCCAACTACAGACTGAAGCAGCAGGCATCGTTCCACCACAGACATTGTAGATGTCACTGGGTTGTTGGAAGGTTAGATTAGGAGTGTGGTTTTATGTGCGGTCGAAGTTACTCTAAGCATGGCAAACCATTTGTTTTTGTGCGTGTGCTTGTATATGTTTGGCATGACTTCCAGAAAAGAGGGAAACGTGCTTTTCCATTTCATTTATTTTTATATTCATAGCTTGGGTAACCAGCTGGCTGTTAAAGTAACGTTCCTTGCCAGTATTGTGTTGCCCTGCACCCCCTCCCAATAAAAAGGCTTTCCCTTGGTGATATCTGTGGGTTTCTTAGTGAGTCTATGCAAATTGCCTGTTACGGTCGAATTGTTCAGACCAACATGATTACATCCCCTCTCCCGCAGAGCTGAGATCAACTGGTACCGCCCACCACTTCACCTTCCTGCTGAACTCGACGGACTACCGTATCCTGCGCATGGACGAGGACCACGACCGCATGTACGTGGGCAGCAAGGACTACATCCTGTCCCTGGATCTGCACGACATCAACAAGGAACCGCTCATAGTAAGACCCGTCCCGCCGGCGCCCCTCCTCGAACCCGGTTCCGTTTGGCGACGGTAAGACTGACCGGTTCCTTTCTCCCTCTCAGATCCACTGGCCCGTGGCCCCCCAGAGGAAGACCGAGTGCGTTCTGTCCGGGAAGGACACCAACGTGAGTAGAGCCCCCCCTCCACCACTCTGCCGCTTACCTCACTCGGTTCTACTCCAAAAGGGCGGCTCCTTCCGACCAGGGACTAGGAGCTCCTGCTGTACCACATCTGTTTGAAAGGGTTAACAACTTAACACACACACACCGTATAGCCCTCCCCCTCAAACCTGAGAGCACCATTTCAATTCATATCGAGGTTTGACCCCCCCCCCCCGACTTCTCGTTTGATATGCTCACACACGTCTGCCCGCCCACCACAGCCCTGAGGGGTGTGTCTAGGCATGATGGAGGATGAATGGATAATGGCCGTGTTCTCCTGTCGGTATGGAGAGAGTAGGCTTCTGTTTATCCAACTGGAATGTTCATTTAGACGCGCTCGGTGACCCGCACTGCTCACTGCCCCGCACTGCTCACTGCCTTGGGCTGCGGTACGACCCCCCCCTTCCGCCGCATGTGCATGTTTACATAAGTGGGTGTGTGTGTTTGGTGTGGAGGGTTGGAATTCCAACACCGTGATACTGAAAGAATGAATTGGCGGCAGACGCCTTTGGCAAACCGGGTCCTTCTCCGCGACTCAAGGGGTGTGTGTCGGATCTCGCCAAGAGGTCAACGTCAGTCACGCCCTATGTTGGTGGGGTGGGGGGTGGTTGGGAGGATAAATACACACACCCGCGTGCACACAACAAAAAACCGCAGAGGCTCGACGCCATGAAGGTGACCGCAACTATCATGTTGTCAGGGTCGGATGTGCTTATCCCCTCTTTTACGCGCTTTTCATTGCGGTCAGTCGGTACATCCTTTTCTCTCACCGGCTGTCAACTAGCTGTCTGCCCTGGCTTGGCCCCAGCAGTCTCTGTGTTACTGCCTGGCATGGAGGACCTGCTCGGGTTAAGTCAGAGGGACTGGAGAGCCGGACAGCTGGCAGGGGAGATTAGGGGCTTCGGATCTTTAGAGGCAAAGATCTGGTCTCATTACTTGCACCTCTGAGACTAGGCCACCGACCTGTCCCGCTCTAAAGCCGGACTTCAAGCATGTGAGAGTGTGTACGTGTGTGTGGTCATTAAATTTAAGTCAGGCTGGCGTACGGCAGGCAAACACATTGCAGATCATTTCGAGGTGGTCTGATGTTGTTTGAGGTAGTAAGATTAAGGCTGCATGTTTGTCCCAGATTATTGTCTTAAATGAACACCCCAACTGTCTTAAATGAACACTCCAACTGTCTTAAATGAACACCCCAACTGTCTTAAATGAACACTCCATCTGTCTTAAATGAACACCCCAACTGTCTTAAATGAACACCCCAACTGTCTTAAATGAACACCCCAACTGTCTTAAATGAGCACACCAACTTTCTTATATGAACACTCCAAATGTCTTAGATTAACTCCATAACTGTCTCAAACGATATAACTGCTTTAAATAAATGCCTTTACTGTAAATAATTCTGGTTAACAGATTCTGCTTTATGGCCCTAATTGTAAGATGTAGTCAATCACCCAATGGACATTTTAAAGGTTGAATGACATTTTGACTGTTAAGATAGTTTTATTTTTGTATCTTTTCCTTGTCTCTTACTTAAAGTGTTTTTCTTCTTGTCTCCTTCAGGGGGAATGCGGAAATTTTATCCGCCTGATCGAGCCGTGGAACAGGACCCATCTGTACGTTTGTGGGACGGGGGCCTACAACCCCATCTGCACCTACGTGGACCGAGGACGCAGGTCCCAGGTAACGACACATAAGATGTAGCCGAGCGCGGTGACGCTCTGAACCCCGAAAGCCGCCCTGTCCCCCTGGAAACCCCCTCAGATCTGCCACTCAAAAAAATCTGCTCTCCATCATAGCCGTAGTCCATTAGAGTTTCCCACATTATTTCCTGTTCGCGTTGATTCCCTCTATCAGCGAACCTAATAAACAGCAGTTTGGTAGCTCGCCCACAGAATGCCCTTTCGCTTCGCTCTGTCTGTGCTCCGGTCGGCGAGGCCGCTAAAAGCCACAACAGGCGGCTAACTGCTGACCGAGGTGCTGTCGGGACGAGCCTGTTGACCGATGTCCTCTCACCTGTCCCTGCATAGTGTTCCGGCTCGCCCAGGAGGCTCTGAAAGGCCATCAGTCCTGATCAATCCATCATCAGCCTTGTAACTCGGCACATCCCTCGCCCCCGGCGCACATTTACTGTTACTCTCCTGCCGGTTGAATCCTTCCCTTCAATAGGAGGGTTTCAATGTACCAAGCCACTTCTCTTCCTGTCGATACCGCCTCCCTGGGCCCCTCAAGCTACCCGGCATTAGGTGTCAAGGTTATCCTTCATTATAGTTAGATGCAAAAAACGAAACGTTCAAAAGTTTGAAGTTCTCACACACGTCCTCAGCTCCCGAGGTTGTCTAGATTTGACTCCGCAACACATTTGGGACTGTCCTCGATGGAACTGCTGTTGTTGTTTTGCTGTTCTTCTCCTTTCCGCACACGTTGGTTGACTTCTGTCGCACCTGGCTTTTTTTATGTTGCTGCCTTGTGACTTTGTGTTCGCTTGCATGGGCATGGCATGTTTTCTCTGCGTGATTCTGGCATCTTATAGAACGGCTGATTCTGAAACTCATCCGATTCATGTATGCACTGTACGTAATATCCTCACTGAACTCTCTAGCTTGGTTCTTCTGACAGAGTTATGAGTTGTTTCTTTTGGCTTATCATCGCTGCAAATCTTTTCATTTCTCATGGAGTCCACTCTTGATTTCTCCTTTTCGTCGTCCACCGTTCTTCTGTTGCTTTTCGGTCATGGGTCTTTAATTGAGCTTGTTCCGTTTTCCTCCTGGTCGGCTCTTGGGTTCGGTTACCACTGAGTTTCAGTTGGTTTTGGGGTCTCAGGTCGGGCGGTAATCGGGTGGAACCTGTGCTGTTTTTTAGGCTCTGTACCTGCAGGCGCCCAAGTCCGGAGGGAGGACCAGCCGGGCGGCAGACTACAGCACTACAGCAGGGCCTGTGGAGTCAGAGGTGGGCTGTGGGCTGTGGGCAGATGGGAGGCTACTTTAGCCAGGGGTCTGGGTCTTGGTCAGGGGCCCTTCTCTGGTCTGAGAAGCCCTGACTTATCATTGTACCTACTGATGAGATCCTGTGGTGGAAATGGAGTTTCCGGTGAATACGATCCCAGTATTATATTAGAAAAGTTTCATTCATATAGGTTGGTCCATATAAATGGTCCCTCACATCTTTCACAGCTTCATTTCTTACTACATAGTATTCGACTGTACTTCCTTTGTCGACTCATCTTGGCTACTCGATTGTTGAGAAGTAGGATGCGTACTAATGTCATCATCTACACGGTGGAGAAAACAATGAATACCGCACAACACGTCCTAACACTGAATCACCACTGTCATGCTTGCAATATTTTTTATTTTTACCAAATATAAACACTTTAATTGGTTCAGATAAAATGAGTCTTCCAATCCTTCTTTGTTTTTTGTGGAAAGTTTTGATCCAACTTTTGGGCAAAGTTTTTGTCCAACGAAGAATTGCTGACGGTTGTAATATTCCTATTTTTTTATGATAGAACAATGAATCTGCAAAAGTTGAACACATTATGTTTTCAAAAGCCAATCTTTCAAATCACACATGTGGCGGTGCCAATTGGCTTAGCACCATCCAAGGTTGGGGGGTTGGTGTTGCCTTGTTGTGCTCTAGCACTTACCTGTTGTAGTTCAGTCACCTGCAAGCTGGTTGTTGGCTTGTGAATTTATTCTCCTCCAGGTGTGTAGGTGCAGGTCAGTACTTCCTGATAAAATGATGCAGTGTGAAGAAGCTGAACGGCTTGTGTAAATTTGTTTTGGAGGACACACCTCAATCTCCTAGTGGGAGATGCTGCTATAATACAAGGCCATACGTTTGTATCAGATTGTAGAATTGGAAGGTGGTGAAGGAAGCGGGTTAACGTTTTAATAAAATATTTAAGGAAATTTGACATTGCTGTGTCCAGGTCACACACTGAATGTTGCATAGTTTCAACGTTGTTGTAACCGCTATTTGTGAAGTAGGCTAGTGGAAACATTGCCAATACCTTTTCTGGCACCCAGACCTGAGTGCTACCCTCCACATCACTAACATTAGAGGCAAGGTGGATGAGTTTTATACATTTCACTGGAGACCCATCATGATGTTGGAAATAGACATTGTTCACATCAGACTATCTTGCCCAGAGCTAACACATATGTGTGTATCTGATTTGGTATTTTAACACAGCATTTTCAATGCTCTGAATCTATTTGCTTACCAACCATTGATTGACCTTAGCCCCTTACCTGTTTGTGTTGCCCCACCTGGTCCTTGAGGGCCCTCTCTTTGCACTCCCTTCTGGGAAATACGCACCGCATGTGAGAACCTAAACACTCAATACACAAATAAACACAAAGTCGACTCTGTTTGAGTTTATCAAATGGAAACGGCCGCATCATTTAAGTTTGTTTAGGTATCATTGTTTCCTGTACTCTCCCGTTACAGGAATATACCTTCCGTTTGGACCCAGGCAAAGTAGATTCAGGGAAAGGCAAATGTCCCTACGACCCAAAACTCAACAGCGTCTCAGCTTTGATTAGTAAGTACCCTGTCTACATCACTGCACTACTTTCATTTTTAGAGCTGATTATGTCAAGGCCAAATATGGGCTAGGTCATTCCTATCTGGACGGTGGGCCTCACCCTAGATAATGTTCATTTAAATACGTCAGCCTCTTTTAAAACTCTCTTCAAGATTTCTCTTCATGTCCAGCTAGCTCATGATAACCATTTCTGTCCATTGTTACACTATTATCTTAATCAAAGCAACACAAAGCGATTTGCATTTGAAATGGCGAATGTGTGTCTGACGTTTCCAGTCTATTGTCTGTAAAGTGTTGATGAAGGGAAAGGCATGTATCGGTTAAAGTTCACCAGGTTGCCTGTTGTTGTCAGCTTGAAGCCAGTTGGTCATGCTTGCCGGTCCACCTCTCTGGCACGGCTTCAATGACCTCCCAGCCACCCAGGGCCAGTCGTAAACTTCCCGCGACCCCTGTTTGACCCTCCGTGTCGGCCCACACCTCAAGCTGACACAGGCGGAACTAACAAGCGTAGGTTTGCGGAGGCAACACATCCGCCGGTAGCTCTCTACAGAACTGTCCTACCATGCGGCCAGTCATACCAGATGACCCACGCCATAACCTGGGTGGCTGAGAGGTCACCCAGGTCAGCGCGTTACGAGGGGGATTTACGAGTGTGCGTGGCTCCCTCCATCACCAGTCTGGACTAGGATTGGTCAGCTCGCCAACAAGGGTGCTGGGCTGGTTGCAATCGACCAAGGACCTTGTCGTCTTTTCTTCGAGGGGGACTGTCAGCCAGCCAAACAGGACCCATACTGGGGCAACACCTGCTCGCCGGGCATTTCCCAGGCTTTCGCCCTCAGGCTGTTTACCCCCCGACCCGTGCCAACAACCACATCCTGCCCTCCGGTCTCCAGTGTCGCCCCTGGGATCACCCTCCTGTCCGTCCAGCTGGACCCTACTGTTGGCGATTTGGGGGGGAGGGGCGGGACATTGTCTTCCTGCCCTACAGAAAACAGGCTTACATTTCCATGATAAGGGATTGGCCATTAACCAGCCATGTAGTGTTTGTTTCCTGTCAACGTTTGGGTTACTGTCTACAACCTTTCATTGACCTTTCTATTTCTCTCTCTCTCTCTCTTACTCTCTCTGTCACTTTCTCTCTGTTGTTTGCTTTCTCCCCCTCCCCCTCTCTGTGATCAACAGACGGGGAACTCTATGCCGGCGTGTACATTGATTTCATGGGTACGGATGCGTCCATCTTTCGTACTCTGGGGAAGCAGACAGCCATGAGGACGGACCAGTACAACTCCAAATGGCTAAACGGTATAATGTCTCCACCGGGCGAACGTTTTCCTCTTGGTTCCATGTCAGTCACTACGTGAACGTTCTATGTCAGGGCAATGCTGGATTTCATATCATATGTCTCCATGCGTACTGACAATGTTCTGTATAATACATACAAAATCATGTGAAACAATTTGGGGTGTCCACATATTTAGTAATTTAGTAATCTTTTAAGAAATATGGACATATCGACATGTTAGCTTCTTTCAAACAATATCTATAGATAATGATGACGTAATTTACCCCAAAACAATGACATTTTAACCATGATATCATTTATTTAACATGAAAATCAAATGTGTGCAGTCTCTTTCTTATGGTAGATGTGTGTACTTACATGACATCAAATGAAAGCGACTTGTAGGTCCCGAGATGACATTTTAGGATTGTTGTGGAGACTCTTTTAAGCATCTTGCGGTCTGCTCTTGGGCTGAACTTGATATACGTCTGACCTGGGCATGTTGGCAGTAGTTTTAAAGTTTCTCCACTTGTACATTATTTTCCGGACAGTGGAATGGCTGAAGAATGGCTCAAAAATAAATAAATGAAGAGTTCTGGAATGGCTGAAGAAGTCAAAGCCCGGATCAAATCCTATTGAGATTCTGTGGGGTGATTTGAAACGGGCTGTGCATACAAGAAACCCCTCAAATATAACACAGCTGAAAAAAATCTGCCTGGAAGAGTATAAAAACCTTCTCCCAGTTGATGTCAGAGGCTGGTAGACAGTTATTTGAAACAACTTATTGAGGTTATTTCTGCCAAAGGGGGCAATACCAGCTGTTAGGTCAAAGGGTGTCCTAACTCTTTGCTCAGTAAGAAATTGCATCTTTATAAATCTTTTGATGTCATTGTTTTTGGTTAAATACATCCTTTTAATCAATAGATATTGTTTGAAAGAAGATCAAATGTTGTTAAAAAAGAACAAAATATTTCACGGGTGTCCTAATTTTTTCACATGATTGTTTATAATCACTAAAGCAATCGCTGTTCCTAACCCGTTGGAAAGGCGCCAAAATCATTTCCCCCTCACTTTTATGCATTAGCCTCTCTGCCCCTCACCATCTGACCGAGTACAGTGTACACGTGCGTTGGCATTTCCTGCCCAGCACGTACGTCAGGACAACTAGTCATTTCGGGAGTTGTCAGGAGAAAGGTCATGTGTGGACAGCCTGGTTGAGCTGCACTCTTACGACCCCCCCTTGTCTAGACAGTCAGCGTATACAGAAGTGCTGCTGGCTGGAGGGCTTCGGGAGGCCGGTGTTTCCACCATTGATTATTTCAGAGCCGGGCTGGTTACCACAGTGACCCGGCTGACTCCCCCAGCAGGGGGCCTCCACGACCCCACCTGAGTCCTATTCATCGTCCCCGCCTGCCATGCTCCCTTGACGGATTCATGTACCCCACCACCTATAAGGGTGTGGGCCCCCCCCCACGCGAGACTGTGTACCCCGCCCTCCCGTCAGGTCACCCCCGTGTGTGGGTTATGTCTTTGTATCAGTGGAGGGGAACAATTTTTGCTGGATGTTTCAAGCCAAGCAAAAATTCAATCGGTAAATCGGAGTGATGGATGACGCCACGTTGTAATGGACTAATGACAGAGATTAGGGGCAATGTGACGTGTTTGGCGTCCGTCTCACCATACCACAATCATCCTCTCACTCCATCTGCCTGCTTTTCTCTGTCACTCACTTTGCCTTTCTCTCTCTCTCTGCCTCTCTCTCTCTCTCTGCCTCTCTCTCTGCCTCTCTCTCTCTGCCTCTCTCTTTCTCTGCCTCTCTCTCTTTCTGCCTCTCTCTTTGTCTCCTGTTTCAGATCCCACATTCATCAAGGCTCAGCTTATTCCTGACAGTGCTGAGAAGAACGATGACAAGCTCTACTTCTTCTTCCGGGAGAAAGCTTCAGAGATGGGCCAGAGTCCGATGACCCAGTCCAGGATAGGAAGGATATGTTTGGTAGGTGTCCATCCCAAGCCTATGCTGTAGCCCGTCATCAGCCGAGACCTGCAGAATTATTGTGAAAGAGGTCATGTTGTGACCTTTGCTTCGTATGGCAACCTTTGACTCTGCAGGCCCAGTATCCTGTCATTAAGGATGCAGGGACATCCCCAGAGTAGAGGGGTCTCCGTGGAAACCCGCTATAAACCATTTCTGTATGTGCCCATTAAACGCAACTCAGCATAAAAACAACACGATACACCCGTTCCCCGTCCCCCGTGTACACACACACTTCCTCAACAGCCAATGAGCAGTATTGGAAACTCAAACCTAAGGGAAAGCTCTGGTTCCCTGTGATAAACTGTTCAAGTGGGATATTTTGCTTTTGACCTCCAGCATATACACATAAGCAAACATAGGCATGTAAACACCAAGGCTAATGTTTATCTGATGACTGTATGTATAGCCCAGTGGCTGCGGTGACTCAGGACATTGTTTACGCTTCGCTGGGTCAGAGGGTGACCCTGGACTGTGTGCAAACCCCTCCCCCTGTCTCTGCATAGCTCTTATTGGTCCCCGGGGAAGCTGCTCCTGTCTGTCTCTGTATTCCGTCGTCCTTCAATGGGTCCCACTGGAAATAGCACTTCTGGCACGGAAACCCCCATAAGACTTGATGGAAACAATTTAGTAGTAGATCTAATTCTAGTGTAGGAGCTTCAAAACTCCTGAGCACTCTGGCCTTGACACATTGTTCCTTTCACTCTGATATTAATTGGGGCGTGATGTTAATTATACCATTCCCATTATAAATGATGGCCCGAATTCTTCCCCTCGAACATTCCAACTTGAACATTCCAACTCTTGTTTCCTCCGTTCGACGATTGCGGGAGATGTTTCGCACCGCGCGGCGTATATCATTTACCCTCCTCCGCCTCTTTGTAGGGTTTGGCGTCGGTCCACATCAGATGGGGCAGACGGTCTGACACGGAGCTGACCGCATTCCTCTCGGTTCTCCTCTCAGCCTGTGCCGACTGCTTGTTGTTCAAGAACAGCTGTGGTTATGGAACTGCAGAGCTGCTGGTGAGCGACGTTTGCCATCAGTTTTGACAACATCTCTGGTGTGTTGCAGAACGACGACGGGGGACACTGCTGCCTGGTGAACAAGTGGAGCACCTTCCTGAAGGCCCGGCTCATCTGCTCCGTACCTGGCGCGGACGGGATCGAGACCCACTTCGACGAGCTCCGTAAGTAGGCACAATTCCAGGCCTGTTCATTAACATCCCCATGGTCTTAAGCGTGACACTGTCTTTCAACTACCCTAATTGACACTAAACCCAGTCAGTTCCACCTACTGTAAGAGCTTGATGGTACCAAAGTCACCAACGCTCCGTTCTGACCCAACCCTTTTCTAATAGCTCAGTGACGTGAGAGTTCTTCTGGACCGACCCAATATTAAGTTGTGCTTTGTTTTAAAGCATTGTTTCTGGTCCTGCACACCTCAGACGAATGGGAGTCAGATGTCCAGATTCTAGACTCACGTAAAATTGTGATGTCTGAGATTCTGATGTCTGTTATTTCATCCCGTGGCCGTGGGAGGAGGTTTTGGATGATTGAGGACCTGGCCGATGGAGAGCGAAAGCTCCTTTATGACCGGATTATTAAAACATGAATCTACATGTTGGGTTCCTGCTGCTGAAAGATACCGTGCAGGACATTCGCCGAATCCGTGCACAGATGCCTCACAGACTGTTGCATTAAGTTTTTACTTGAAGCAGTTCAGGTTCTGGTCAAGAATGATATCCCTGCTATCACTGTTTGTGCGTTTGATTGTTCAATGCCCGTCTGTACAAAGAACGGAGGCTCTAAAAGTACGGATCCCCTCTGCCCTCGTAGAGAAACACTGTGGGGAATTCAGAGGGAGCTACAGGCTGTGATCAAGCCGCCTCTGTCCCGCCCCAGGATAACAGTCGGTTTTTCGGGCGGCTCCTGTGTGATAAGCAGGTCTGGGATCAGCACGGCTTAATACCACTGCGGTGGCTGGGCTGGTGCTGGAGGTGTCTGCGGAGGGCTGGTAATGAGACTCAGGGCTTTAGGGCCTGTCTCCGGATCAGTCAGGAGGCGCCCTGCTGGGTTACAGGGATCATCCCCGGCTGTCACTCACGCTTGCACCTCACACCACATGACCGATCGCTCGGCGTCTCAGGAAAAACATCCGCGAGAAGCGACGTCTCGCGCTCCCGTTGAAAGGATAATGAGCGCGAGCTATTAGCAGGACGCTTCATTAGCGGCCCCGGTGACTAATGGGATTTGGTTTTATTGCAGGTCATTTGTTTTTACTGCTGCCATCAATCATGACTAGTTCTGTTTGTTTTATCGTATATTAGGCACATAGCCTGGGGGAGGCTCATTTCGGGCTTAGGCTAAGAGCCCGGAATGATTTGTTGTTTTGATGTCTACCCAAACCACACATGCTTACTGTATGTTCAGCGATTCTCACTAAGGTTTTTCTCAATGTAAACGTCCGTTTTTCTTACTTCTCTTGTTTTTCCGCAGACTTCTGAATGGCGGACAGAGGGACTAGGAAGGGGTAGTGCGGTTGAATTAGGGGTCACTAGAGGGATGGAAGTAAAGTGAGATCTTTAGGAAGAGTCTTAGAGAAAGGATCCAGTCTACTTGTCTTCCCAGACCAGCATGCATGCTGTGTACAGTAAAATATGGGGGGGGGGGGTGGATCGGGAAGGGAGAGAGTTGGTAGGTTTTCAGATTTGTTCGAAAAACATAGGTAGTTTTATATTGTTATAGCCCCTGTAATGATGGAAATAGAGATGAGGTTTCTGGTTCATTTCATAGGTCTTTATAATATAATAGTGCTGATCCGGAGGAGCCTCCATATTTGAAGCTTTTTACTGTCTGCTGAAATGTGTCTCAATCTTGAGCAATATGCTTCTGCGTGCCTATGACTACAAATATGTGTCACCAAGGGAGTTTGGTGGTTTTCATTTGTATTTGCTGATGTTGTGCACGGACAACATCAGCAAAAACTAATGAAAACCACACAACTCTCTTGGTGACACGTATATGCAGTCATATACATGCAAAAGCCCATACCGTCAGGCAGACAGACAGAGCTGTGTCTTTCTGTTTACCCAACATGACAATTCACAATATGGTCATAAGTATGGTATTCACACTTTGTCTGCAAGAATGATACTTGTTGTCTCTCAACCCATTTAAAAACAAATATGTTTTGGAGTAAATACGCATATACAGAATCATACATTGCAAAAGAAACCATACTAAATATATAATAGATATGCTATTTTGGCATAATTCTCCAACGGGAACAGTGTTTTCTTTGCAGGTACGCCTATACAGACAGTATAGATATTTAATATGCCTCCGTGTTTTTTTTCTCTGCTGACACATCAAAGGTCCAGCGAGAAGTTAATGATGCTACTTGTTCAGGAGTTCTCCTTCTCTTCCCCCTGTCTACAGCCAGGAGGGCTGTCAAACTGGCGTCAGATGTGTTGTGAAGTTTTTCAATCTTTGCCAAAAGTTAATTCCTGTTCTTGTTTAGGGCCCTTACCTGTCATTCTCCTACTCTGGCTGTAACAATTTTTTTTTTTTCGGGATGACTACTAGCTCATTGATGTCTTTGAAACCCAGACGCTGATGTAGCTTTACAAGAGGCCAACATATCTCTTTATACAAAAGTATTGTAAAAAAATATATATTTCTGCGAACACCCTTACAGCTTCATTAAGCCTTGGTTAGAAACAAAATCCCAGATGGGCTTGGGGAGTGGTTTTTATTTATCAAGTGTTTTCCTGTTCAACTCTGTCTTTGCCAGACTATTTATTTGAAAAGTTCAGGGTGTGTATCTGCGTGAGGTCAATGTCTATATCTCAGAAATTAATAAATACACATGACATGTGTACAGAGTTATCCACAGAGGGTATACGGTTTCATGCGTCTAATCATTGGATATTTTTAGTTATTGGCATTCCCATCGGCTTGTGACACTTTTCCCATTTAATCTTCATGTCCTTGAAGAAGGCAGGCTCATCCCTTTACTCTTTTCACGTGAAGGAAAACATTTACCCCGGAATTGTGGTTCCAGCCAGGGTCTAAGGTGTTGCACTTCTCAACAGAGGTAGTCGAAATTGATTTTAATTTTCCACTTTATTGTTTTTCCTTTCACGTTTCCCTCATTAAACCATCGAGGGATGCAGGGTCCAAGGTCCAGTTACTGCAGCTGCGAGGATCACGGGAAGCATATGGCTCACATTATAGCCCCGGAGATCTCCATTTCATACCTTCCCCCTCCTGAGAACCAGGAATCTGTTTTGCAACAGAAAAGTTCGGATTCAGGACCGGAAACGCTGCTAAATAGCCTGACCACCGCTGTGCAGTCCCATCTAAAATGAATCGTCCTTTAACGCACCTTTTTTCCTGTGCCAATGCAATCTTTTCAACACGCTTTGAATTAGTGGTAGTAGCAAATGACTTCCAGGTAGAATTAAGGAGCCTCCAGTCAGAGACAGAATTGACCCTGTCCTTCAAAGTCTCACTTCAGACACCGGGGTCCTTTTTAGAAGGTCGTTGGCACTTTCAGTCACGTGCAATTCTCTCTTTGTCTAACAGGGGATGTGTTTATCCAGCCAGCTCAGGACACCAAGAATCCCGTCATCTATGGACTGTTCTCCGTTTCAGGGTAAGTCAATGGCTTCTACCCCAAGTCACTGAAGCTAACAGCACCTGTGAGATAAGCTCTGTAAATGAAACAGCCTATCATGCGCATGCTTCGGCAGAGGAGTAAGTCAGCATGTAGCCCTGCAGTGAAGGGGTCTCCGGTGAGAGGCTCGACCCCACGTTCCCACGTGGCTGGCCTTTTAACAAGCCACCCGTCAGCGAGGCTTTCAAGTAAACGGGCCCACCGCGTCCTGACCCCTTCGTTTGTAACGGAAGGGGTTTTGAACGGAGGGTGCGAACGCTATTGGGCTCCGGGCGGCCAGTCATAATAATAAACACAGCCGCCTGTGTTTGTGTCTGTGAGAGACAATGTCTCTCTCCACGGCAACCATCATAGTGGAAGCCCGGTTAATTAGAACTGCCGCAATGCTAATAATAGTCCCCTCAACAGGACAGGGCAATGTAATAGCGCTCCACCGTGCTTGAGCACTGAACAGTGGGCGTGGGGGTTTTGTGTTAGCGTGTGAGACAGCTCGCCTCCGGAGGAGAGAGTTTGTGCATCAAGCCGAGAGTCTGCCCGTGTGAAGCACGCATGCAAGTTGACTATGTGAGTGGGAGAACATGGCCGATCTCTTCCGAGGGTCTTCTAAAGCAGCCGTTTACCCTCCTCGCCCGTGTGTCGTCCAGGTCTGTGTTCAAGGGCTCTGCCGTGTGCGTCTACTCCATGGCTGACATCCGCCAGGTCTTCAATGGACCCTACGCTCACAAAGAGGGGCCCAACTACCAGTGGGTGGCCTACAGCGGAAAGATCCCCTACCCTCGGCCCGGGACGGTGAGTGAACTACAAAGACGCGCCACAAAATTGATCGACCTGGTATTAACATTGTGTAAATACATTGGCGTTTGTCCTCTCGTTTTGCTGAACACAGTGTCCCGGCGGGACGTTCACCCCCAACATGAAGTCTACGAAAGACTACCCAGATGAGGTGATCAACTTCATGAGGAACCACCCCACCATGTACAACGCTGTATATCCAATGCACAAGCGCCCCCTGGTGGTCAGGAACAATGTGGACTATGAGTTCACCACCATCACCGTGGACCAGGTGGCAGCTGCCGATGGGAGCTACGAGGTCCTTTTCCTGGGGACAGGTGAGTCCATTAGGCCCGCTGGATCCTTTCACATGTTTTCATTTCCACATCAATGTATAATCGCTATTAAACAATGTTAACGTGTTTTTGCTTGAACATGCTTTTAGTTTGAAAAGCTAGGCTGTGGATTTTACGACAGAGGGGGTTAATGTCACTTATTTTGTGAAAAGAGTCTGGCAGTGGTTCCCAGTGAGTCTACCTGTGTCCGTTATACAGGGTGAGGATCAGTGGGTGGAAGTTGGGAGCCCCTGGGCCTTCTGACTTTGTGCTTATGGAGCCGGCTGATGAATGGCTCCTGTGTGACAGGAACAAGATAGGGATACGTGTTTTTGTCGAGGGGAGTCAAATGAGTGCTGGATGAGTTGAGGGAGGGAGCATAACAGACGGAAACGAATGCCTGGGGGCTTTTCACGAAAAGTGTCTAATCCAAACACCTTTTGGAAATAGGCCTTTCTAATGGCTCAGTAACAGTGAGTTTGGCGGCAAGTGAAGAGGCGTACGTTTCCAAAGCACCAGGCTTAGGCTTGTTCCTGCTCGTTGCTTGCAAGCTCTTTTAAATTAGCTGGTTCCCGACTACCGCAGGCAGAGTGGGCAGATATTTCTGTAGCCTGAGAACATGAGACTAAAGATGACTAGGTTAGAGGTAACCCGATCTCTCCTCTGGATCCGCAGACAGGGGTACTGTTCAGAAGGTGATTGTCCTGCCCCGAGACGACATGCAGACTGAGGAGCTGGTTCTGGAGGAGGTGGAGGTGTTCAAGGTGAGTCTCTCATCGCTGTCCTCCTTACTCTTTTTCCTGTCCCTGTCTTTCTCTAACCCCGTCCATTCCTGGAGCGAGAGCCCCTCACTATGCAGAACATCAACCAAAACGTCCGCCTACCACTCGTGTTGATTACCTGCTTTTTCTTACATTCCAGGTGCCGACTCCCATAACCTCCATGAAGATCTCATCCAAACGGGTAAGTTGGACGGTCGTTTAATCCCACAAAAGATCCGGGTACATCAACACAGAGCGTAAGCGGCAACGTACGACACCCACGCTCATCCAACCCCTCCCTCTCTGGCCTCACAGCAACAGCTGTACGTGGGCTCGGTGCTGGGCGTGACCCACCTGGCCCTCCACCGCTGTGGCGTGTACGGGGAGGCGTGCGCCGACTGCTGCCTGGCAAGAGACCCCTACTGCGCCTGGGACGGGAAGTCCTGCACCCGCTACTCCGCCTCCCAGAAAAGGTGAGCACCAAGAAAGTGTGCGTGTTGCTCAGCTGCGACTTTCGCGACCCCGTCATGTTTCCCCACGGGGGTGTTCTGACGCTTAATGTAGCCTCGGGGCTCCTGGAACATCTCGTAGTTAACCTCTTTTTATTTGGGAATGTTGATCTGACCCCTCCAGGCGCAGCCGTCGACAGGATGTAAAGTACGGCAACCCCATCCGCCAGTGCCGAGGCTACAACTCCAACGGTGAGCTGACGCGCACGCTAGCGTAGCCAGAACAGACACGCACAGCGTCCGTGTGCTATTTGAACGATTCCATACGAACTTCACACAGTGTTTTCCGCTGATATACAACGGGCTGATTTGATCCGTTAAAAATCACGCTTCTGATTTGGGTTTGAATGTCCTCGTCTGAACACGGTGTCATAACGCCCAATGCTTTGCTGCAGTCAATAAGAACACGCTGGAGATGGTGCAGTATGGTGTGGAAGGGAGCTCCACGTTCCTGGAGTGTCAGGCCCGATCGCCTCATGTGTCTCTTAAATGGCACCTCCAGAAGGAAAACAGTGACAGGAGGAAAGAGGTGAGTCAGGAACGGTCATCACCTGCAGCTAATGGATTCACTGTATTCGAGGGGAAGGCGAAATATGAACCGCAGGACAACTCTACAAGCTCAGCAGCTCATTGCCAAAAGCAATGTACAATAAAGTGTTTGGCTTATTATTATTTGGGGTAAAAAAAAGTGGTAAAAAAAAGTCCCCTCTTAAACGTCTGTATCTAAGTCAGTGTTTCTCAACCCTGTCCTGGGTGCCCCCCTGACCTGCATGTTTTAGATCTCTCCCTGCTCTAACATACCTGATGTAGCTCATGAAGGAGATGATAATGAGCTGATCATTTGAATGAGGTGTGACAGAGCAGGGAGAGATCGAAAACATGCAGGGCAGGAGCACCCAGGAGCAGGGTTGAGAAACACTGGTATAAGTAGAAGTATGTTAAAATTCTAATTAACTCGCTGACATTCTGAGAGAGGACTAGTCGGTCTGTGTAGGATGATGTAGGATGATGCTCAGGATTATGTCCCATTCAATGAATGAAACATTGCGATGATGGAAAAAAAGGTGTTGATTTGCTTCGGCAGTAGACTCCTTAAACAACACGGTTCTCCATATTTGGCCATGCGTGCCTCCTAGTTGTTGGTCTGAGACTAAACATAAGGCTTGTCATGACCCACAATAGACTGAGACTGCCCTCTATTGGTGAGGGAGAGCCCATGTAGACACATTTAGGCCAAATGATGATGAAAACGGCCGTTCAACGGTCCTTGCTAAAAAATCAAGACCCGCTGTTAGTGGGATAATGTTTTGTGAATGAATGCGATGACAATGGCGTCTGACTCTCCCTGTCCCCAGATCCGCTCTGAGGGCCGGATGCTGAAGACAGAGCAGGGTCTGCTGCTTCGTTCCCTCCAGACGTCCGACAGCGGCATCTACCAGTGCACGTCCACGGAGAAGAACTTCAAACACACGCTGGTCAAGCTGCAGCTGGTGGTCCTGTCCGGGCGCACGGTCAATAACATCCTGGTGGAGACGGGCGGCCCTGCCCAGCCGCCGGTCCAGTCCAGCCCCTGGACGCCCAGCGCCGGTCAGTACAAGGACCTGCTCAACATCCTGAGCCAGCCGGAGATGGGCCTGATCAACCAGTACTGTCAGGACTACTGGCAGAGAGGAGAGGGGAGTCCGGGAGACCCGGCACTGGGCCTCGGCGGCGTCAAGGGACTCAAGGAGCTGAAGGAGCAAAAGAAGCCCCGCAACCGCCGGCACCACGGCGACGAGGAGGACCGCGAGGACAACGGAGGCGGACACATCACCACGTCCGATACATGAGGCCCTGGATTTGCGCATTGCTCCACACCCCCCTACCCCCCCTACCCCCCCCTACCCCCCCCACACCCCCTCACCCCCTGTACAGCTGCCAGCCTGTCCTCTCTACTCCCTCGCTGCACACCCCTTCAAAAATCGGGGTAGACTTTAGTGAAAGGATTTTTTTTTTTTATTGAAAACACCGAAAGCAACAAGAAAGAGAAACCACTTCACGTAGCAACAATAGCAAGCAACATCCAGATTGTTCTTAACTGTTGAAAAAAAATTAAGATGCACAGTATTTATTGTAGGATGTACATAGTATGATTCTGTGGATTTCTTTGTACTTAAATAGAAAAACAAGGCATTTGTGAATAGGTACATCTGTGCAAATACTATTATAATGATATTGTTGTTAGTGCTCATTACAAATTGTGTTATTATATTGCAAATATCTTTATGTTTTGTCGATTAGAGGAAGTGCAACAATGCTTTGAAAGGACATTTAGAAGTGTAAATATCTTCAGCTGAATGGACGGGTAGGAATGCCTTCCTAAAGGCTTGTAAACGCAGACTCGATGTTGGTTCATTTGACTGCTGGCAGTAAGTCTATGAGGTGGGTGGAGTCGGATTACTGGCGTAGCAATGGCTCGGAACCTCATATAAAGCCATGACGAACAGTTGATTCCCTCATCCAATGGACTTAAATGATGACCCTCAACATCATTTCGTTGAACTTGTAGAAAGATGAGGAAATGCCCGTAGGAGACTGCAGTTTTCAGTTCCACCCACGGCCACAGAAGACACGTTCGTGAAAGGCCTTGTGGGCAAAAAAGAATAGAAACCACCTCTTCTCCAAAAGGTACCCCGGGGTTGAAACGAGTCATAACCCCATATCCCTTCCACTGTTCCCCCAGAGCTGGTCAGGGATGCCTGTGGCCTGCTCGGGCTTTCTTTCAATCCCATTCTTACATTGATATTCACAGGTTCTTCCAGAACTCGTCGATGTGGGCTGTTTGTATAGAATGTACCTGTAAATTTCACATCTTAATATTGTACCCTCAAGGCTGTTAAGGTTAGAATGAGATATTTTTTTGGGGGGGGTAGCTTGTTGTCATGGGATTTCAAATATTATTGCCTTTTCTTTGTGCAGCATTGTTCGACAGAGATTTGAAATTCATGCAGGCAGCTAAAAGATTTGTGACTGTTTGAATATGCAAAATGATGACGGGAGACAGAGAAATCTTGTTTTTAAAACCGGTCCACATTTTCTTAAGTTTCCAAACAAATCCAGAAGTGTATTAGTTTGTGTTCCAGCCAATTCCCAATCTCCCCATGAGGTAATTTCAGAGCTGTTACCCTGTTCCTACCGAACGTAAATGTAACATGACTCTCATTCAAAAGTCGAAGTGACTTTGGTGATCAGCTGGTGGTGATGCCCCCTGCCTGGACAGAGCTCCATTGTCACAGATGTATATAGCAGAAAGTCCCTGTCTGTGGAACTCCTTGTACGTACAGTAGCATCAGAATGACCCCCCCTCTCTTGACCACAGGAAAACACATACCAAACACTTCCGGACGGCGGCTTTTCATTGTGTGCATGAAATGTATTGAGTACAGTATATGATATTAGTCCATAAAAGCTGTGTTGCTGTGGATGTCAGTAGATGTCTCTCTTGTTGTGGGCATGATGTCATTGCAAGGTCAGGCAGATGGACCCATACCCTAATAACGGAAAACACACAGGAGTAAATGGCCCTAATCATCTTCCTCCCCTTCTCTCCCTCTCCCTCTTCCTCCCCCTCGCCTTCTGTCGGGAAAAGGTATTATTTCACAAAATTAGCATATTTTGCATTCTTGGTTATTTTTTGGTATGGGTTTATGAGGAACAATCCCTTAGTATGACATAAAGCACAGTTGATGTTATTGTAATGACTTGTGTAAGTTGCTATCTCTCCTTTCTCGTTGATGTTGCTAACTAATAAATTAAAGCTCTATATTTTATAAAAACAGACATCCCTTTTTATGTATGATTGAGACAGTTATCTACAGTGACGTAGACAGTGTTGGGTCTTGTTCGGTGGCCGGCCGGCCTCACCTCTTTCGTGGGTCTACTCCAAGGCCCGCGTGTGGTTTGTGCTTTGACAGGAGCTGCTATGCTGTTAGAAAAGTTGATTGATAAAGTGATAATAGGTCAGCAGTGCTTCTCTCTCTCACTCGGTCTCTCCTCATTCATAGGACACGGTGTGGATCAAAATATGTTGCCATTTTCCGATTGAGGTCAGAGGCCTGTCAGGTGACGGTAAAGCCCAGTAAGTACCTCAGAGCTCCCACCTCTCATTGTCCAATAGACCGTGTCCTCAATGTGAGCAGAAGTCTTGAGTTTTTGGAAGTGCGTGTGCTTCTCTGACCTTTTATGATAGGGTCATGTCAACTCTGTCACAGGTTCAATTGTCTCTAAAGAGTAGGATGGTGACCTACACATCAGGTCAGCTTGTAGAGCAGACAGTTTCTACCTCTGGTACATCTCTGTAGGTGAGCGTTTTGTAAACCAGCGATAACATGCTTCATAGGAGCCACACAGAACAAGCGTGTTTGTTCGTCTTCGCATTAGAACCCTCACCCCAACCTCTCTCTGTCTTACATCCTTCCCGGGTAAGTCTTCCTGGATCATATCGATACCTTCCTTATTCTAATCAAGGCGGCTGAGAACAGCGTCGATAAGCACTTGAGCCGATGTGTTTCTTCTGCTGACCAAAGCAAAGTCCCCCTAAAGCCCAACCTGAAAATGGGTGGGGTCATTCCTGCGCCCGTGAAACCCTGCCTCCCGCTCCTCCTGCCCCAGGATTGTCCTTGAGCCCCATTGGCCAACCCTGGTCAGATGGACCAAGGATATCCAAAAATCTTCTCTAAGACTCCAAAACCCTCTGACATTCGCCTCTCCAAAGTTTGCTAGAGGACGTGTCAGCTCCTTGCTGTTGACGGCACCAGTCGGCCCACAAGGCAATCAGCTAGGTTCCAGCTTTCGGTTTTGAGCACTTCAGGGTCAAAGGGGGGCTGCGAGGATGGGGGCCGGAGCGAGCGCTGAGGATAAGCACTCCAAAGAACTGGAGAAGAAACTAAAGGAGGATGCTGACAAGGACGCCAGGACTGTCAAGCTACTGCTTCTGGGTAAAGTCTGCCTATCTGGTCCTCGGGGGGGGGGGGG
>JACXGK010001585.1:15374-25411 GCA_016801125.1 Novumbra hubbsi | reverse complement strand
CTTTTGTTATGGTCACAGAAGATGAAGACATGATGTTTGTCACTGTTTAGCTTGGAGATAATTGTGTAGCTCAGTTGGTAAAGCATGGCCTCTCGCAACATCAGAGGTTGTGGGTTTGACTCCCATGGGGTACCAGGTCAGAAATGTATGCACTCCCGACTGTAAGTTGTTCTAGTTAAGGGCATCATTAAAATACTTCAAAGTAATTATCTGCACCACTGTTAGTGTTACTAAATAATGTAGACTTCTGGTAGGAGGAAATGTTATCTTGTATGTCAATCATCCTAAATCACGCAGGTCTAGTTCTTAGAACTAGCTGGGAGCCTGTGAAGGTTTGATAACTGACAAGACCACATCTCCCAAATGCAATATTAATTGAAAATATCTTTATGCCTTTCTTCCTGAAAAAATCTTTAGAAATGTCAAAGTTAATGAAAATGCATTTTACTTCTTGTTGTCCTATTATTCTAGTATATTTGAGTAAAACAGGTGATATTCAGATACATTACATTTAGTAGTAGAAACACTGATGCGTATAATCATATTTGCTCACTCTGTAGGAGGTGGGAGATGTATGTTAGCCAGCCTTAGCTGTCAAATTATTGTTCAATTCACTTTGGTAATTAATTACCTCAATCCCCTGGTAATCCTAAAACAACAACGGTTGCAGTATAGAAGGCTTAACTCCACACTACCCAACACACCAGCTCTAAGTAACCTCAGGCAAACACATTATAGTCCTGCTGACCTCAACACACCGCACCTACACTGTGGGACCAGCAGGTAGCCTCAAGGTTAGTGCTGGGTTGTGACAAAACAAGGTTACTGGTTCAAATCCTAATGCTCACAAAAGAAAATAATTGTGTTACCCAAATAAGTATATGTAAATATATGTTATTACACCTTAACTCCTATTTGAATCCAAAGTATAAACTGTAGAAAAAGGTGTTTGAACAATGCCATGTTAAAATGCCACAATAATAAATAAACAGCCCATTTTACACAGTACCTCTATTTACAATGGTCAAATTAACTCACAGATTGGGTTTGAGTTCTATGTAAAACACTACTGCTGCCAAGATGACCCCCTACCAGGTATAAACTGTTTAAACATAGTTAAAGTACAATATTATGCACAGTACAGCATTATCTTAGGCCTAACCAAAAGTCAAACTAAATAAATCTATTTGGAAAGTGTTTATTTGCAATACATATATTGTTTTTAATAAAACATCTGTTACCCAAATAAATGGCCTTAGTAACTTTCAGGTGTCTGTATGTTATAGTTGACATTAGAACATTCAGCAGGTATGACATGGACAGGATAGAAACTATTATAGTGAAATAGCTTGTTGAATACAGTTCAGGGACAGAGAATGTTCTACCTGACGTCACCTACAAACAGGCTTAGGACAGGAATAATGAGCTTGGGCTGGAGTGTGGATCCTCTGTGGGCCAGCGCACTGAACAGGAGCCACAACAAGAGAACAAAGAAAATGGAGGGAACAATAGGAGAAGAGAAAGGAGTAAAATAGCTAAAGTGAAGGAAGTACATTTTGGTGGTAAATCCCAAATGAACCACCTCCTCCACTCAACCCTTGGCCCTTCATCCGGGCCTTCATCTGGGCGTTCACAGGTGACTCCAGTCATTTTTGTCTCAAAGATGAAGAAGCAAAAGTGGTCAAGGGTTTATGGGCTAAATAGACCCTCCAGTAGCCCCTACAGGTGCATTGGCTTCGTTTAGAGACTTGACACCTGTACAAAACAAAATAGCTCCTATGAAATGTTCAAATAATAATAAGGTTTATTTCTTCAAAAACTATGGGAGGGGTTACATTTGAATTTCATGTTCATTTCTTTTAAACATTTTAAGTGGACCTTTGTGTCAGGAAAGTTTTGTGTCAGGAAAGTCACAAGAATGCTTCTGAAGTTGATGTGTTTTTTAAACCCCTTGCCATTCTGTTGAAGTCACCCTCGTAATTTTGTCAAAAACATCTCAACATGAAGAGCATTGGGTCTGGATTGGGATTTTCTGTGAGCCTCTCACTCGTTTCTCCTCAGTTGGCAGTATCCATATATTTTCACTCTGCAGCTTAGTGGACATGTTTGGTACTGAAAGAGATTTGGTTTCCCGATGCAAACTGACGAATCCTTCCTTAAGTATATTATGTCCTACTATAATCCTCTCTTACCTTAGCTTGCAATAGTGATTTTCACGAAAACGTTTTTCCTGTTTTTGTACAGGTGCCGGAGAATCGGGAAAGAGCACAATTGTCAAACAGATGAAGTAAGTCTATCAACACCTCTGTACCAACTGCAATCATAAAACCATGGGACATTCGAATGTTTTGGCCCTAAGCCAGCAAAGCATTTAAATCAGAGATGTGAAACCAGTTCCACGGAGGGCAGAGTGTCTGCAGGTTTTCGTTTTTTCATTTACATGGATTACCAGTTCAGACCTAAACAACCAGATGAGGGCAGAAACAAACCAATTAGTGGCTTTATTAATAAATGAAGTACAAGGTGAGAGCAAAGACCAGCAGACACTCAACCCTCCTTGGAACCGGTTTGACACTTCAGATTTAGGTGGACACTGTTGGTGGCTATGAGATAAATGCTTGAAGCGAATGATCTGTCATTTCATATATTTTGCCACAGGCATAGATACCAAATGTTAAAGAACTGTCAGAGCTCCTGGGCATCTTATTTGCCAAAAAAAATGTGTCCATGATTAGTACAAGGCGTAAATAGCTGGCTGTACTCACTTTCTTAATAACAGATAAAACAAATACATCTATAAAACGGCCTAATTTGTACTCTGTATATGCATTGACAAGCCAAAACATTAATGCCACTCACAGGTGAAGCAAATAACATTGATCATCTCCTAACAAGGGCACATGTCAGAGTTGATTAGGTTGTTAGCAAACAATCAGTTATCCTAGTCAACATGTTGGATGCAGGAGAAACGGGTGGGAGTAAAGACCTGAGCGACTTTGACAAGGGCCAAATTGTCATGGTCAGACAACTGGGGGCTTGGGGGGGGCTCCTGGTCAGTAGTGGTGAGTACCTACCAATAGTGATCCGAGGAGGGAAAAACCGGCGACAGGGTCTTGGGCACCCAAAGCCCATTGATGCGTGAGGGCAACAGCGGCTATCCTGTCTGTTCCGAACCAACAGAAGTTCTACTGTGGCATAAGTCACAGAAAATGTTAAGGATGGTCATGGACACGATGCACAACACACTGTTCATCACACCCTGCTGCATATGGGGCTGCGTAGCCACAGATAGGTCAGAGAGCCCACGAAAACCCCTGTCCATCACGTCAACAACGGGCACGCGAGCGTCGGATCTGGACCTTGGAGCAGAGGAAGAACATTGCCTGGTCCGATGAGTCTTGTTTTCTTTTACTTCACGTGAACGGTTGTGTACATGTGCGCCGTTTACCTGGGGAAGTGACGGCACCTGGATGCACTGCGGGAAGACGACTAGCAGGTGGAATGTGATGCTCTGGACAATGTTCTGCTGTTAAAACTTGAGTCCAGGCATTCGTGTGGATTTCAGCAGCACACCCACCTAAACATAGTTGCAGACCAGGTACACCTCTTCATGGCAGGGGTATTCCCTGATGGCAGTGGGCTCTTTCAGCATGATAATGCGCCATGACACACTGCACAAATTGTTCAGGAGTGGTTTGAGATAATAGTTGAAGGTGTTGCCCTGACCTCAAATTTCCCCAAAACTCAATTTGATTGAGCATCTGTGAGATGTGCTGGACCAACATGTCTGACCCAGCGGCTCCACCTTGCAAGGATCGGGCACTATTGTCTTGGTGCCAGACATCACGGGACACCTTTAGGTAGAGTCCATGTCTCTGCTGGTTGGTGCTGTTTAGGTGGCACATGGAGGATTAACAGCACATTAGACAGGTGGTCATAATGTTTTGGCTTATCATTTAATACACATTATTTGATAAGGGTCCCATGGTCACATGGCCCTAAGCAACCAATTGTGTCCTATTACATTTTGCAGACCAGTGTGTCTCTAATATTTAGACGTTTACGCAATCTTGGGCTTCTTTTGAACAGAATTATCCATCAAGACGGTTACTCCCTGGAAGAGTCTCTGGAGTTCATTACCATCATCTACAGCAACACTCTTCAGTCCATCATGGCCATTGTAAAGGGCATGACTCAACTCAACATCAGCTATGGTGACCCTTCTGCTCAGGTATACGATCTCCACTATGGTGTTCAGAGAGGTCAAAGCCTGGCATCATATCTACTGTGCAACACTAATCTAGGATATCTGGGATATCTTTTCTCAAACCGGTTGTAGTAATCAAATAATCAGATTGTGTGTTCTTTTTCGTGTGCCTTGCATGCATTCATAGGACGACTCCAGGAAGCTCATGCACCTTGCAGATACCATAGAGGAGGGAACCATGCCCAAGGAGCTGTCTGACATTATTCTCCGGCTGTGGAAGGACACTGGTATCCAGGTGTGCTTCGACAGATCCTCGGAGTACCAGCTGAACGACTCTGCTGGATAGTACGTTTACCTCTATCGCTGTGCATTCTTTCAATTCCAATGAAACATGACTGTCACATCCAGTTCACACAGGGCTGGTTTCCCAGATGCACAAGGAAAATAGGAAATGTTAGCTTGTATAAGTTGCAGTCATATAACCTTAGAAGCTTTTTGATTGAATCCAGACCAATGTTTAGAAGGATCTAAACATCTCTATTATTAGGTTGAGAAACAAACACGACACCTTTCATATCTTCCTATATTGTTAACCTGCAGACAAAGTCTCCTGGATGGATAAATCTCGGACTTGGCCAGATCAGTTTGCAGCACAAGCTTAAATGAAGGTTCAAGTGACATTTAAAAATGTGTGTTGACGAACCAGACAGAGGAGGCAGGTTGACCATGAACTCTCTCTCTCTCGCTCATCTAGCTATCTGAATGACTTGGAGAGGCTGATCCTGCCTGGATATGTACCCACTGAGCAGGACATGCTGCGATCCCGAGTGAAGACCACTGGCATCATAGAGACCCAATTCGGTTTAAAAGACCTCAACTTCAGGTGAGGCTAAAAACACATTAAAAGACAAACGACACATTGATCAGAATAGCACAAACGCTAAAAAGCTACAGGTAGGTAACCTGAGTGCAGGTGGAAGTAAAATACTAATGACATAGTTAGGGCTGCATAGAAGCATGGTAATAGAATCTGGTAATCACCAAGGGGCCACTTGTTCTCTTCTGCAGGATGTTTGACGTCGGTGGACAGCGCTCTGAGAGGAAGAAATGGATTCACTGCTTTGAGGGGGTGACCTGTATTATATTCATTGCTGCTCTGAGCGCTTATGACATGGTGTTGGTGGAGGATGATGAAGTGGTAAGAAATATCATCATCACCACACATAAAAGTTAGTGCTAAGACACAATACCATCATATCATAGACACATTAAATTAAGGTAGCGGAGAGAATTTTTTAGCAATTACAAAATCGGTTTTGATTTCTCATTTCCTCCTATTTTCTCCTCATGAAGAATCGAATGCACGAGAGCCTTCACCTGTTTAACAGTATCTGCAACCACCGGTACTTTGCTGCCACCTCGATTGTACTGTTCCTCAACAAGAAAGACGTGTTCACCGAGAAGATCAAAAAGGCCCACCTCAGCATGTGCTTCCCTGACTACGATGGTAGGTTCACAACGCGGCTCTCACCAGATTTTTCTCTTCTGAAACAAACTGTGTTTGTCAGTGGTACCCAACCAGTAGTATAAGGACCCCGGGGGTACATGAGGACATACATGACACCGTAGGCTTAGTAGTAAAATTAACATGGAGTTGCAAAATCTGTGTTACAATAAATCTACTGGTGTCAACTTTAGCATTAGATAGCTGTTCTGTTAAGTCTTTTGACACATTTTCCAAATAATCCCGCAGGCCCCAACACGTATGAGGATGCTGGTAACTACATAAAAATCCAGTTCCTGGATCTGAACTTGCGACGAGACATCAAAGAGATCTACTCACACATGACCTGTGCCACAGACACAGAAAATGTTAAGTTTGTGTTTGACGCTGTAACTGACATTATCATCAAAGAAAACCTCAAAGACTGTGGTCTCTTCTAGACATATAGGTAAGTGGGACTTTAAGATACTGAAAGAATGCCTACCTGTGGGGTAGTACTCTGTCCATTTAATCACAAAGCACATATACCATATATTAGTTTGCCCCACTGGAAAGGGCAACACGAGAAACCAGCACATCTCACTGTCCTGACACTGCTATTTATTTTAAACAATCTTCTCTTTTTCAAAGTTTCAGTTTACCTAAACCCGCCACCCCCCCTCACCCATACCCCCCTCAAACTGTGGGCAACGATCTCCTGAAGACCTGACTAAGGGTACCAATGTAGGCAACAGTCTCTGCAAGCTGCCTTTCAAAAGAGAACGCCACATACGCAGACACTCACTGACATTATTGGAACAGCCCGACACAGCATAACCAAAGACATTTGGTTCATTTGAGACCAGGAAGTGGAAGAGATTTATTGTCAAAGGAAATCTAAACGGAATTCAGTTAAGTCATTGTCCAACATTCTAAGAATCTGGAATAAGACATCCTCTTCATTGCGGCACTATGCAAACTGTCTCTTCCCAGCCAGATCATGTGAATAGCAGAAAGTCGATGGTGCTTCAGTAACAGCCCTGCGGACTAGCCAGAAACAAGCTGGGTTCACCTGCAGACACACTTCAACCTGTATTACAAAACGTTACAATACCCCATTATCTGCAAAATTGGGTTGTATGTGTAGATATAAAGGCATCCTGAATAAAGGCAGTCTTTGCATTCTGTATTCAAAACAAATGCTGCATATCGGTTCGATCAGAAATGACCTTTCAATTGCTCTCTGGACCAGATCTATTGCGTTATGGACTGAATCAACACCGAGCTCTAAGCATAGAGGGTGCAATATGAAAGCCCTAAAAGCAGAAGGGTAACTTGTATGTAGAACTATTAACTTGCTAGTAATAATGCTGTACTTTGACGACTGTGAAAACAAAATAATTTGAAGTTAGGTATTTAGGACGCACATTCTGTACAGAAATTAAGAAATATGTGAAATATATGTCAGAAATAAACATATTAAAGCTTCTTTAGAAAACACACCCCTCCACCTGTGCAGTTTGTTGTCTATACTTTATTTCACATTGTTTAAGAGATGTTTCAAAAATGATGAGAAAGACATTAAAACCATAGTACTGTTGGGTTTACCACTTTTACCAATTTCAAGATGATTAAATCCAGATTACAATTATATTAAGACAAACGTAACTGGGATGTTCCAAAGACAACGGAAGCACAGCTGAATGTCAAGAAGCCAGTCCTGATCAACACCAGATAAAAACGTAATCCCAAAAAGAAAATCCCTGAGTTTCCCGTCATACTGCTTCTCAGAGGCAGACTGGGCTCAGTCGGCACATCAAATTACTTTTTTGAACAACATTATAAACGACCTGGGTAATAGGCACCTCAAGAAAAGTGATTGGCCCTGAGCAGAACAAGTGCAAAGAAGTCAAAGGATGAAAATGGGCCAGGCGGTAAGAAATAACAGGTTAATTTCTTGTCCCGGTCCAGCACTACTGTTATTTAAAATATTGTTGGCACCATTATGTGAAGGACACATACGGAGATAAATCAATCTGTACAGGTTGATTGTCTACTGATACTTTGGATATACACAGGAACTAAAACAAATGTGCACAAAAACAAAGCAGCCCAACCTGTGTAGAAAACAAAATATTTCTGCAAAAAATTTCTTACATCGAAGGCTGCCTTTTCACAAGCAGCCCAATTCTGGCCTTAGATTTTTTTTTCAACTAACTGAATATTCATATTTCACAATGATCTTTTTCCAGACATGATACAATTAGTTGAATAATCAGAATGGGCCTGCCTGGTCTAAACGCAGCCATATAGCCCTTCATTTCCATGAATACTACAAAAATGGTTGTTCAATCAATACCGCCAAGACTCTAACACATCCTGAAAATATGACACATTTATGGCTTCGTTTAAAGATTGTTGTGACAGTCAGCTGCATGTGCGTGATTAGTTTAAATTGTATTGTCCTATAGAATGATTTCCACCTCCTAATGAAAGAACCAGTCCCTTTTACAGCCATCTTGGCTTCATTATCATCTAGTCAAATCTGTATCATTAAGGTACCAAAAAGCCTAAGGCACAAGGTTCCATGGTTTGTACATCTCACGGTAATGACACATAAACCCACATCCATTCATATGCCGTAGTGCAAGACTGCGTGATATGCATATATCACACATTACCCAGGTACCTAAATATGGATTTTAAAAAATTATACATGTGTATGTATGTATATAAAAAGCTAAAACAAAGATTGAAAAGCCAAGCTGTGGCTCAGAATACTTTTGTTTAGTTTCAGAAATAACATCCTGGTGGTGTTAAGAGGCCACAGAGCAGACATTGAAAATGTTTCCCGACCAGACATATGTTCAGAATACCTAGAAACACAATCCCAACTGCCTTAATGACACCAAGCCTAACCCACAATGAGTCACACTCACAGAATGTGGCAGATCAGGTTTAAAAAAAATCTCTTCCTGCTGAACTCGTTAGAAAATGTCCCCCTCTAAAAGTGGACTGAGGCATGCTTCAAAACAATACTGCAAAAGAATACAAATGCTTTTTCATAAACCTCCTAATGTCCTGAGCATGGGAGCAGCTGGGCGGGAGGGAAGCTCCATGGATCCTTCTCCACTCCTCTAAACATAAAGTGCACCTGTCTCACCAGTGTTCTGTGCTCAAAACAGTCCCACCATGTGATCAATCTGTCTCATGTACACACTTTTAAGAGGGAGGGAGTATCTCCGCTCTTCTGGGATCCTTTCACACTGAGGAGAGGAAGCAGAGAGGATAATTCACACTGAGGAGAGGAAGCAGAGGGGATGATTCACACTGAGGAGAGGAAGCAGAGAGGATGATTCACACTGAGGAGAGGAGGCAGAAAGGATGATTCACACTGAGGAGAGGAGGCAGAAAGGATGATTCACACTGAGGAGAGGAGGCAGAAAGGTAGGGTGATTAAAATTTAGGAAAGAAAGCAGAGACGATGATTGAAACTGAGAAGAAGAAGCAGAGGATGACACACACGAAAAACAACAAGTTATTAATATGAACGTTATGTAAATCGCGTCTGTATATCATCAAATGCGGTTAGTATATCATGCTAATAGTATGCGTTTCCAGACGCTAGGTCATTACATTACTAGTGTTGGAGAAAGGCCTGTTGGAGGTGCTGTGGTCGGTGGGCACGGCCTCCTCCAAGGGGAATGCATCGCTCCACTGCTTCTCCCGGAAGCGCTTGTCGATGGGCACCATGTGGCCCTCCGTAGTGAAGATGTATTTGTTCTCCGACTTGTGCAGCGGGTTCTCGTCGTCGAACAGCTGGGGTGGGGAGAGACAGGTCACAGGGTTAGGGACAAGCAAAGGCGGCCCAGTTAGCTGGGAGGACAGCCAGCGCCCGGGGGTACATACCAGGTAAAGGTATTTGCAGGTCTCACTGAGGAAGAAGCTCTCCATCCGGTCCTCTTTGGATTTGTCCACCACATGGTGCAGGGTGGCATACCCGCACCTGTGAAAGACACGCATCAGTCAGGGGAACGCTAATCTAACCTGTGAAAGAGACGCATCAGTCAGGGGAACGCTAATCTAACCTGTGAAAGAGACGCATCAGTCAGGGGAACGCTAATCTAACCTGTGAAAGACACGCATCAGTCAGAGGAACGCTAATGTAACCAGTGAAAGGCACGCATCAGTCAGGGGAACGCTAATGTAACCTGTGAACGACACGCATCAGTCAGGGGAACGCTAATGTAACCTGTGAAAGACACGCATCAGTCAGGGAAACGCTAATGTAACCTGTGAAAGACACGCATCAGTCAGGGGAACGCTAATGTAACCTGTGAAAGACAC
>JACXGK010001585.1:0-15274 GCA_016801125.1 Novumbra hubbsi | reverse complement strand
GAAAGAAACACGTCAGTCTGTGGAACGCTAATGTGACCTGTAAAAGAAACACGTCAGTCTGTGGAATGCTAATGTGACCTGTAAAAAACACGTGTCAGTCAGGGGAATGCTAATTTGACCTGCAAAAGACACACATCAGTCTAGAGAACACTAACGTGACCTGTAAAAGACACTTGTCAGTCGGTGGAACGCTAATTTGACCTGTGGAAGACACATGTCAGACTGGTGAACGCTAATGTGAAGCAGAAAAGCCCTTTTTTGTTTTTACAGAGTGCCGACTCATACCTGACTTTGGCATTTTTCTCCAAGCTCTCAAGGATATCCATTCCCACGTGCAAATAGAAGGGATTCTTGGTTGCCTGTGAGGGGAAATTAACTTCACTGGAAGCGGACAATGACATCAAAAGAGACAACCCTTGTGTGTTAGAGCCTGTTAATGACCCACGTTACCTGGTACAGCAGATAGGTGGACTCAACCAGCTCCGGCCTTAGGGGGTAGAAGAGCACATCAGGCGCCTGTAACTGCCAGTTGTACCTCTCTGGCAGGGCCCCAAAGCGCTTCCAGATGGCGTAGTAGAAGGCATGCAGGCAAATGGCCTCCTCCACGTCACCGTTCAAAACCTGGAGGTGTTCAGTGCCGGGTCAAAGTCAACACTCACGCGTAACACGGCGCAACACGGTTGGGATAAACACACGCCACAACAGTCTACCTAACCACATTGAGTGGGGTAATGCGCTGCGTGCCATTCCCAAGGAAGAGGGGGTTCTACCAGGAGGCCGGGGAAAAAGGCTTGCAGGGAGTCGATCCATGTGTTCATGATCCGGCCGTTGAACATGTTCACGTTGACGTACAGCGGCGGGTCCCCTTCTCCCTCGTTGCAGGACTCCCTCCTGCAAGTAAACGGGTGGGAATGGTCTCAGTCCATATCGTCGCTACGACGTGACCTCGACCAAACAGCCTTCTGCCAGAAGACCAACATACCCTCATTGTACCCCCACACAAACGTATTCGAACGTATGACTGACCCTCTCCTTAGATGGTTCTGGATGCTCTCATAAGATGCCTGGAACATCCGGTAGTCTTCTTTCTCCCCAAACAGGATGTAAGACTTGAGCAGGTACTCGTAGAAGGAGTCCATCCCCGCTCCCAGGCCGCTCTGCTTGCCGACCCACTGACCCGTCTGGATGTTCACCACGTTACCTGGGAGTTGAAAAGGCAGCCATGACGTTCTAAACAATGCAGAGACACACGGGTACGCGTGAGCAAACGTAAACGCGCAAAACAGACTCTGCTCACCGAGTAAGCCTGTCTCGTTGCTCCGGAGGTTCCACAGGGCACGAACAGCCCGTCTGGCCACCCACTCAAATGTGGAATCCCCGATCAGCCGGCTCAGGATGCCAAACTCCACCAGCAGGGAGCCAGCCCCTGCTGTGCAGGTCTCGTTGATGCTGTCCGGAGGGACACCGCTCTTTAGATTCACCTGAGGAATGTGAGGCACAGAACAGATTCTAATAACGCGGTGCGGTAAACACCGTAAATTGTTGGCAGGGGGCAAAACCGGAAACATGCAGGCCATGCCCTGTGAACTCAACAACAACCACAATAATAACTGCAGCGTGGAATCACTTTACACATTAGAGAGTAAAACTAGCAGTTGCAAACTTTGCAAAGCACGTGTTTTAAAGGGTGACGATTGAGAAGCTTAGTCTAGCTAGCTAACCCCAGCAAGTTCATGGGAGATAGTAATACTAATGCTAGCTAGATAATGCCAGGCTAACTGAAAATGCATTACCGGTACTTAACTGATGTCCAATCTCGAAAACCATTCAGATTCATAGCTAAATCGGTGGTGCAATAAAGCATTTCCTTAGATTTAAATTTTCAATCGATTAGCCAAATCTCCTAAAATGCCAGAAGTTAATCTGGTGCCACTTTTCAATCTGTGATCGGGCGATATCAATAACAATGCCAGTATAAACTTTCTATTGCTATGAAATTTGTAAATAATAGCTTATGACGTTTCAGTTTTGTAAAAGAATTACAGCAAATATTGTAAAAGTCTACAAAATGAAAATGACAATATCAGAATTCTCAGTATTGGCAGACACTCGAAGTTCGCTACTCAAAATAGCTACTGACAAATGGTACTGGTCCATCCCTAAACAAACAGATGGCTAGGGTTAGTTAGACTGGTCTTAGATATTCATCCACTCATTGGACTTTGCAGTACCCCTCTCACCCTGGGGTAGGGAATACCCGTGCCAGTGTTCTCGAAGGCGGGCAGCAGGCGCACGGCCAAATCATGGGCTAGATGCAGCAGCTCATCGTCGTAGTCCTCCAGGCCCACGTCACCAAAGGGATGCTTAGGATCAGTCAGGAGGATGTGAGCGGAGATCAGGCTACCCAGGATCCTACGGGGACAAAGAAGAAACTAATGAGCAAGTCCCTGGTATCAGAGTGGAAATGGTGTTCAGAGAAAGGCATTGAACTTGTTTCCTGCCACTAGATAAGGGCTTCCATTCAACCTACTTTACCCACTAACACCTGTTGTGCTTTTTTTCCATTTGCTAGTTGGAAAGAAAGTGGTTTCTAACTGCAAGGTTGTATTGTGTTTTTCTCTATCGACTGACAAAACAAGTTTAAGAGAATATTTTTAAGACATTTAAGAATATTACCTGATGTTAGCCTCAAAAACTTGAACTGTGGAGTCCTTGTCAAAAGACACCGTGTCAATCACCAGCTTAACAGCTTTGTGAAACTCTGAAACATTCCCCAAAACCTATAAAGAAAATTAAAGACTTAAAAAGACCAGAATATAATTTTCTAATTTTGTTCTAAAACCTCATGAACAAAAACAGGAATACCAATCAAGACTAGTTACCAGTAGTGTGTCAAGGGTGTCAATGAGTGTCAGTGAATAGTTTCCCAAAACATCATTGATGTTGATGTTTGACCTGAAAAAAAGAGTAATGAAAAGAAGAAAAAGGCTTGAAAATAATCAAAGAAATGTACTCGAAGGCCACATTGGGAGCATTAAGATGCTAATTATGGGTTCACATTCACAATCTCAACAAATTAAATAAACCTGATTCAGCTAGAAAGAAACTGCATTTTGTTTAAGTTGTCATTTTTTGCCTTGGGTTTATCAAATTTTAGGAAGAATGTGGCACAGTTACATTGCTACACGATGCATGAGAACATTCAAGATAGAGTTGGCAAGAACCCTTGCCTGGGGACTAGATTACTGAATTTAAGAATATTTACCTCCCAAGTCCCCCAGGGAAGTCTATTAATAATCTATTAACTATTTATTTAATTTACACCTGTAACATAAACATTGACACAATGTAGATGTTGAAAACAGAATGCAAACACATAAATAAACAAGACATGGTATTTGTCTAGCAGTCTATCAAATTCATCTATAAAGTTACACCGCAGGCGCCAACTGTACGTGCGTGTACCAGATCGGTCTGAGCCGTAGAGATGACTCACGGATTGATCACGTCAGGCCCTCTCCCTTCGCAGTCAATAGGATTCAGCTCATCCTCGGGAAAGGCATATTTCATATAGTTGTCATATCCAAAGTAGAACATGTCTTTGGCCATTCCTTTCATCTTTGTCTTGAGTTTATCCGGGAACGAACTGTATCTCCTGTCATACTCGTCCCGGTCTCCCTCGAAGAGGCTAAGATAAGACTTCGTCTTCGTAGGTGAGTTGTCTTTACTGGCGCAAGACGTCTTGCGTTGTGCGTCTCTATGTTCATGTACTTGTTGTGACCAGGAGTTGACTTTTTCCGTCGCCCCATCTTGTTCCGTGAACAGTTCTATTCTGTGCAAATTGAAGTTGAGGGGGAAGTTAAACCCCCAACTAACGTTAGGTCCCAGTCCAAACGCAAGCCATAGCACACAACTGAGAGTCAGTCTGAGCACGACAAGACCAACCACTATTGACCTCCATTGCATATTTGACCAGGTTTGGTCTTACAAATCATAGTTCAATTGTTAAATTATTTGATGAATAAATTGATGGAATTTCCTCTACATTTGATTACGAGACCCACCTCCGCTGGCTGACAAAATCGAAATAGTACTTCACTCTTCCTGTCAACAAAACCAGCCCCTCCCGGAATATAATGTGTGATTGGAGCTGCCGTAAATCGTCATCATAAAAGAGGGTTTGGCCCGTATTAGCAATTGGCTACCATGCATGTCAGTATTGTTCTGCGTCTAGCAACGTAACTTTAGCGCCAATAGAAAACAGACACAAGCATAAAAAAGTAGTACGGGCGGGGAGACGGAACATAGTCTGCAGTTAGGTTTTCATGCCTTTTATAAGTGTATATGAAATCAAAATAGAATGGGAAATTGACTGGCTTTATTGCACAGGACTAGTCTCAAAATAATATTAAAGGTACAATAATTAGTCCAATGATCAGTGAAAAAGGGAATGTTCTCCTACATTTTTATGTCAAACATTTGTTTTGCATTGGTCACTTTTCTTATCCATTCAAATGTAACATTTATAAAAATCAATATAAACACCATAAATATCAAGCACCACTGCAAATATTGCAACTCTTTGAGTGTCTACAAAGAAAGATAACAGTACAATATCTAAATTAAAAAGCATGCCTTTTATTTCATCAATATATATGAGTGGTGTTCTTGTCTGCTGCTTTGCTTCAGAGAAGAGATATTTCCCAAGGCACTTTAGATCTCTCCCAACCCCTCTCTATTTTTCTCTCAGCACAGAGGACATCATTTTACTAAAGTCAATAACAAACAAAGCTTTACCTTCAGTACATTCAAACTTGTAAAATATAATCCCATATCCATGTACGCCCACATCAGTAAAAATTAAATTATATTTGTACATACCTGACTGCTGAACTAATTAAAAAGCTACTTCATTGCTCTTCTATTTTAAAACATTTTGACTCTGCAATAACCATGACAATCTCACAGTAAAACATGACTGGAAGGGAACCTGCAAGTCCACCATATTTTCCCAAAATGTAGTAAACATATGTTTATGTAATTCCCCTGGCTTTACACAGCACTGTCTGGAAAACATGGACAGTGATTCAAAGCCCAACTGAATGGCCCATCCTGAGTGTATAAGATGGCTCCACGGCAGACCCTACCCTTATGTTACAGACTGTGGACTGTGGCTTCCAGACCTGTCATGTAGCCGGTAGAATGCAGAAGGCAAACAGACGAACCCACTCTGTTCAGGGGACAGAAGTAGCCCCCCATGTGGTGGAGGTGTAATGCTGTTTTGGTTAGTCATGTTTTTGTAAAGACCAGTGGGGTGTACCATCTGTTCGTAGTGCAGTAGTTTGGGGCTTTGTGTGGGGAGAAACGGGGTCAAGTAATAAGAAGGGGGGGGGGGTCATGAGCAGGATAGTGCAGCAGCTGACTACATCATCACAGAGGGAGCAAAGTGTGGCTTGAGGAGGGATAACATAACTGGGGAGCAAGGAGAGCCTCTCCTCTGATTTCAGCGCCTTCAGGACTTTGAGTGTTGGATGAGCCACTGCAGTGTGATATCTAGAAGACCAGAAAGGCATTGGGTTGAGGGAATACAAGGGAAACACAAAGGACACCTAGGGCAGTGGGTCAGTATGGAACAGCGACACGCAGCAGACACGTTTATAGACACATAGAACAAACAGCCCCTCCTGTCTCCTCCTATAACTTACCCATGTTGTCTTTCTCTTTGCAGGAAATAGAGTAGCAGCATATTTCTCTGTCTTGGATAGCTGCCAAATTCCTGTAGAAGTAAATGAGTTGAGCAACATTTTATGTGTTGCTATAAATTGTGTTGTAGGTTTTTAAATTAACAAGCCAGCAGAGGGAGTTGTTTTCATTTAAAAATCTGTCCAGTACAATGCAGTACTAGTGATATCATTTCTGAGGTTTCGATAATTAGCATTGGAGCCAAAAGAACAGCTTGTTTCAATTTGGCTATAAGACATAATCCATTGAGCAGTTTTGGAAAATCTAGAAGGTTTTTTTGAACAGGCCCATATTTGCCTGGGCTACTTTTTTAATTTAAAAAAGACCAGGTTGTTGTTGTTTTCTTGATCTAATGTGTCATTGTCAGAGTAAACACTCATGTTGGTAATTTCAGAACTATTAAGATTCTGCCAATTATAATTCAATAAAAAATATATATTTTAATAAGGTATTCATCTTAAAGGGAAAAAGCACATACAAAATCGAAGTTGAAAAAACAATTAGTTATTATTTTTTTAGTTGAAAAAAAATATGAACAAATATGTACCTAAAGCATTAGCTCAGATTCATTAGATGCTGCAAGATTACAGCTGTGGTTCACTGATAAGGAACACCTCGTACCTCTTATACTTACAGTGTTTTAATGAGTTGCTTCTCATCTAGAGCACTAGGAAGATCTCTTTTGTTTCCAAGCACCAAAACCTAAAAAGTGCAGTGTAGTTGTTATTAAAGAATTGCTTAAATAAACTCCCTCATTTACATGTTGGTAGAGCGGTTTCGGAAGGGAACGCCTACTCACAGGAATTCCTTGCAACTGAGGCTTGTCTAACAAATTTTGCAGCTCATTTCTGGAAGCTTCCACTTTCTCATGGTCTGCTGCATCCACCATATATCTAAACAATTTAATCAATTTTAAAAGACCATCAACAAGTTTTCATTAGAATAAAAACAAATGATCTTAAAGGAGGACCGTTACACATACCATGAATTAATGGAAGTCTGCAAAATGAACATGACTATTCTTCAGCATTCTTCTCTTCCCCCATACCAACTGTCCCCATGCATGCTGCCAGTAACGCCAAACAAAAAGATACTCACACAATTGCGTTAACTCCCCGACAGTAGCGTTCCCACATGCTCCTGAACCTTGGCTGTCCTCCTATATCCCAGATCTGGAAAACCAAAAGAACCAAAATTAGGTCAACTGTGGAACATTAAGGTAGTCCACATACTGTAATGAGGGAAGACCCACCTTAATTGTAACATTGCCTTTTGTGACCTTCCTCATGTTGAATCCCACTGTAGGGATCATGTCTTCACTAAACTGCCCAGACTGAAAAACAAAAGACCATTGTTCACTTTTGAGCTTTGGACATGCTGAGCTGAAATTCACATAAATAACACCAGGTGAATGTGTTCCTGATACAGCCTAAAATCTGTGAAATTACTCTAAACCAAATAATGTAATGGACACAAACCATAGCTATGTACTAGATTTAATATTCAACTTTAAAAACATTAAACCAGCATATATAGAGCCTCTCTTCAATAAAAAAAATTGTCCTAGATGGACTGAAACCCATTGTATAAAGTGGTCTGTTAGTGTTTTAATTTAATCTCTGGCAAATCTATTTAACATCCGTTCACAATATTAAAATGCCTTTTAAATAGAAATAATATTTAACAAGTACATTCCCAAATATATCAGTACCTAGAAACATTTAATTTCACCATTTAATTCTGGCATTTGACCCAACTAACCAACCAGTATTATTAAAGCTTATTAATAACATTATATTTTTTTCTTATTGAGTTAACCAAGGCATTTGATTTAGTTAAACATTCATACTAGAAAACTGCTTTCACTAATAATAGAGGGGAGCAATACATGAAAGTGACACCATGTCTGTTCCTTTCCAGTATATGTTAATCATACAGTTCTAAACATCAGGTTCAAATACTTCGCAGATACATTTTTTGACAACATGTTATACTATGCTGTTTGATACACAGATGGGAGAGTGAAAGCTTAAAAGTGTGACTTCTTGAAATATTTGGGTTTGAAAATACATTTGGATAATTACTTTTTTAAGGACACTGATTATCAGAAAACCCTATGAGACCTTACTTCATGCTTGGGATGCTATAAAGATGTAATTATTTGATTAATTATCTTTACAAACATTTTTTTATTTAAGATTTCATTGTTGAGAGAAAACTATTAGGCTTAGTTAAACACACAATGTGGATTTATTAGTAAACAATGCAGATTCTGTATGTATTATATGTACGACCTATTAGGCATACCTAATAACACAGAAGCTGTAGTTTTATATGCCAATGTATTTGTTGTACAGCATTCTTTTTTTAATGCTGTTGTTGAATTAATTCACTTGAGTTTTATTATTTCTATTATTATTAAACAGAAGTTTCTGCTCCTATTCCTGTTTTAAAGGTTTATTGTTTTCATTTGTACACTAGAGATTATGCATCTGAATAGATCATATCTTGTAAAATGTCTAACATATGAGATACCTTTCTTGGAAACAACAAAAGAAGTGAGCTTAAACGTTGTGTTTGAAATGCAGACATTTCAGGTTTCAGGACCAAAATCATGTACATTTTAAATGTTACAGTTTAATAAAAATAGGAGCAGGGAATAAAGAGGGAAAGGGAATTAAACACATACACACTTTGAATTTAATCAACAACAAAAAAAACTAAATCCTAGACAACTCAGTCTGCCGTCTTCCCTTTTTGTGTTGTCAAAACTTTCTCAGTATGACACAGTCATGTCTGGCAGCAACTGTAAGAGCACATTACTTCACTAGTCACCTGACCAAAGCTAGGGGGAAGTGATTAAAGAGAACTCGTGACTGGAGTTCTTTTATTTAATACATAACAACCAACCAGAGACACCTCCACATCAATGGCCCATTGGTATAATAGGCTAGGTGGATACAATGTAAAAGTATCTATAAAGTTCTCATATGGGTTTACCGTTAGAATGGCCAAGCTGTGAGAGTAGAAAACTAACTGCCTGGATGTTACAGTACATGGCTGAAGGTAGATGGAGCACAGAACAGGTTAACAAATTCATACCAACTGCTCTGTTGGACCTAACTGCCTTTCACAATCATTTCATTAGCTAGAGACAATCTTCGATCATGCACAACTGGTTTAAAGGATCATGACTTCCAAAAACTACAATTTGATCATAATATGCTTTGGAGAAATCCTAGTTGCAACACTACTGATTACATGTTTGCATACTATGGCTATACTGCATGTAGAGCAAACAAAATAAAAACTGCCTTAATTAATCTGTTCAGGACAGGGATCCAACTCCCACTATAACATTACACACAGAGTTCAGATATACCTGTTCATGTTAGAACACATCTCAATGTCCTCCGTTTTCCAAAACAATACTCCTAAATACACAATGTTGTTAGGATATCATTACATCCTGTTACAAAAACAAAAGTCCAAACTACACATGGCTTTGTTCTTATCAGAGAGGGCACCGTGTTTTGGATTACTAGGCAACACAGTTATCTACAAAAGATTATATTTTCCCCATTCATTTTTCAGAGTGAACATTTGTCACACGACCAGTTAGAGGGGTGAAAAAATACAAATTGGATTGCCCATGTAAATGTGCAGGTGATCTGGTCAAGTATGAATTACAATGTGGGTCTTTCTTCAGTAACTGGTTTCACTGTGGTAAAAATGTAAAACGAGCTGTCATCAGAAATGTTATATCAAACTAATCACCAGAGACCAGTGGTAATGACGCCATCAACTATCATCACCAGGAATCTATTGAATCCTTGTTTAAACAGAATAGCCTGATGTGTTTTTTCAACTTAATTCAAGAGTCATTCAGCACAGCATGTATACATTTTTTATTTTCATTCGGGTCACATCACACACCCAGGATCAATGTATGGCTTTAGTAACGCGTCTCGACTGAGACTCATGGTTATTGTAGTCGTTTTTGTTACTCTTTGAAAAATTGTTTTAACGTTAAACAATTTCTCAACACATGGTATGAACGACGTATAATTGATAGACATAAAATATATGTTACATAAAATGTTAACACAAAATGAACTACACAGTATCCCCTTTACCAACTGCTAGCATTAACAGACCGTCAGAAGCGGTCTGTTAACGCTAATACTAACTGCTTAAAACAGGTAGCAGGTCATTGCCTTACTACAACTGCAATGCACCCCCCTTTTTAGCGTAAACACCTCCAAGACGGAACGCTGCATGAACGTCGGCTGAATAACTGCACTTTGGGTTGCAATTTTGCTAGAGCAGTACATAATGGCTTGTACTGGATGACTACCGTATAACATGACAGCAAGTTTGCAGCAAAACTTACTCTAGCGACAACATTATTCCGTCACCCCAATTTCAGAGAGGTGTTGGCTAACTAATACAGTTTTGCTTCTATCAATTGCATGAAAACAACACCATGTCAGCAGACTAAAATAGCTAGCTAACTAGTTATAAGGTGCCTAGCTATCTGCTATCATTTGCAAATAGCTGACCGTACAGTACAACCTAGCAAGCCAGCCGAACATGCTAGATATGCTTTTTACTGAAGTTAACCTTTGCTGTCTGATTTTGTTGATATCACTAGCTATCTAGATGTGCTAACATAATATTGCTAAAGGGTTATCTAGCTGAAGCCACGGAGCTAATATCTAAACATGAACGTCCCTTGGCTAGCAGCACAAATACAAATAACTTACAGCTATCACGTTCACAAATGTGGTTTTTCCGGAGTACTGAAGTCCAACCAGGGTCAACTCCATCTCCTCTTTCCAAAAAAGGGACTTAAACCAGTCCAAAAGTCGGTTTATAAATGCCAGCATATTTAATTTAATGTTCCCACTCAACTTCGAAAAGACAATTGTCAGTGTTGTTGTGCAGTATTTGAAAACACTGGTTTGGGTTGTTTGCACAGGTGTGTAAAGGAAGTGCGTGAAACTGTCATATGACCTGTGACGCCTCAGTACGCCCGGCACACACCGACCAACAAAAATGTTCGTGGATCAAAACTTCTATTTATTATCCGTAAGTTGTCTCCGGGTGAATATCAAATTGCATACTTTTTTCTTAAATAACACATTGTACAAAACACAATACAAGGAATAGGAAAAAACTGATTTTAATAACCAACATAAAAAAGCAAAACAAAATACAAAATAAAAAGGTACAATCAGTTACATCGAGAAATACATTGTAAAGATGTATTTGACACTTTGTTGATCATATCTTTCAGGTATGTTATATAATGTTCAGTATAAAGTCAGTTAGTTAACTTCTATGCATACTATATAGCGGTGTCAAACCAGTTCCACGGAGGGCCAAATGACTGCAGGTTTTCGCTTTCACCTTGTAATCGGTTAGTTTCTGCCCTTACCTGGTTGTTTTAGTCTGGGAATTGGGAAGCAATTTATAGGAAAAACCAAAAACTAAAAAAATAAGATGAAAATAGTATGCCAGAAGTGCTCAGATGGTTGACTATTTTTTGCAGACTTTTAAAGTATGCCGTCCCGGGGACCAAGATGGCACTGATTCATTTTCGATGTAACCTGCTCACTGCCACATACGCCGATTTATGGGCACTTCCATTAAACTAGTTCCTGTTTCACAAACCAATTTCCGTGTTTTAGAGAGACAACATTGCTGTGAAAATAGAAAACAGGTGAGTTTTTCCATCAGAAATTAGTTGAGTAACACGCATTGAGCTCTACAATAATAACAAATAAGACGACAGTGACCAGGATGATTTGTTAGATTCACATTGTTTACCTGACTACTGTGAACGGAGTGCGGGAAAAACAAAAACTGTACCGTGACTGGGGCCTGCATGTCGAAAAGTTCAGATGGGAAGTGGTGTGGATATGGTTGATGTGGATGGGAGACAGGAAGTATAGTCTTCAACCGGGGGTGCCAGGAAAAAGAGGATGGGGAATCTAATTCAGGGGGCGAGGAGAGGTCGGTGGTCGGAGTGGAGGGAAAGGGTAAGGGAGATCGGAAAGAGGATATAAGCTGCTGGTAGTATTTACTGAACCCAATGGGAAGATGATTAACCCAATATATCTGACAAGATTAAGTTAGATTCAACTTTATTGTCATTGAACAGTAAAAGTACAGTAAAACGAAATACAGTATGCATCCAACCAGAAATGCAAAAAAAAGCAGCGCAAAGATGTTGTGCAGGGCAGTGTGTCAGTGTACAGATGCTCCAATGTATGGGCCTATAAATTAAGGGCAGTGTATGGATGTGCAAATGGCATACGTTAGGTAATGTGCAATAAGAAGTACAAACAGTATACATTGTGCAAATGGCAATTAATGAATAAGGTAGCATGTGCAGAGCAAGAGGTAGGACTATCGTCGGGACACAGAGTTCAGTAGGGTAACAGTAGCTGGGAAGAAACTGTTCCTAAGCCGGTTTGTGCAGGAATTAAGAGACTGGTACCGCTTGCCAGAAGGCAGGGGGGGCGAATTTTGTGGCTGGTTGTTTGTTGTCCCTGTTGAAGCAGGCGTAAATGGTGTTCGTGAGGGAGACATCAGTGGCTGAGGGGCTGGGGTGTTTAGGTCGGTAGTCAGTGATGGCTTGAATGCCCTGCCACGTGTTATGACTGCAGGTTTTTACTTGCTTGATGAAGGATAAATACTTGGGAAGCATGAGCAGTGAAAGGTTATTAGACTGACCCAGGTGAAGGAGGGGGTTGGCTTTGTAAGCCTCCGGAATGTTGGTGTACACTTGGTCTAGTGCAGGGGTCTCAAACCGGTTCCACGGAGGGCCGAGTGTCTGCAGGTTTTCACTCTCACCTTGTACTTGATTGATTAATTATGTCACTGATTGGTTAGGTCTACCCTCATCTGGTTATTTAGGTCTGAACCTGGAACCAATTTACAGGAAAAAACTAAAACCTGCAGACACTTGGCCCTCCGTGGAACCGGTTTGGGACCCCTGGTCTAGTGTATTGTCTGTCTTGTGGGGAAGGAGACATTTTGATCGAATTTGGGGGAAACTGTGGGAAAGCTGGAGTGGTTGAAATCCCGACCAACAATTATAGCGGCATCTGGATGTGGCATTTGTTGTTTCCTAATGGCAGCCTGCAGTTCTTTCATCGCTAGCTTAGCATTAGCATCAGGTGGAATGTAGGCTGCGGTAACAACAATAGACTAAACTCCCAAGGCAGGTAAAAGGGTCTGCAGTTAATCATAAGATATTCCAGATTGGTAGAACAGTGACTCCCGATGAGGTTAGCGTTGGTACACCACATTTTGTTCACGTAGATGCACAGACGACCTCTTTTGGTCTTACCTGTGTCTACTGCCATTCTATCAGTGCGGAAAACACGGAGGTCCTCAAGGTTGATGGCATTACCCGGAGTGCTATTATTCGCCAGGGACCGACTGTTCTCTAAGAAAAAGATATGTAGAGAGGCTTGGAGTGTGAAGATGTGTGTGCAGAGTGTTGGATAAGATATTAGTGGCTGCTGTCCTGGTGATTAAAGGTGGTGATTTAAGGAGGGTTGTGCCAAGGTGGACAGATGAGTGCAGAAAAAGAGTGAAGTAGAGGGATGCTGCATTAAGAGTCTTGAAGAAGGGTCTGACTGAAGATAAGTTGAGGGATTTTGAAAGGAAGCGAGCAGGACGATAAAACGGCTAAAAGTCCTGGGTGAAGGTGGTGGGAGGACCAGTCCAGGGAGTATGAGGTTGCTAATGGTATGCCTCAGGGGAGTGTGGTCAGCCCAGTTTTGTTTGGGGTGATGAATGATGACATGTTTGGGGCAGTAGGTCTGGGGATGGGGGTGGCTCTGTATGCGGATAATGCAGATATGTGGAAAAGAGGAGGGAATGTTGAACGGGTGAAGAAGAAAATGCAGGAAGCCATTTTTGGGGTGGAGGCATGGTCGTTAACTTGGGGGTGCCGAATGTCGGTGGCAAAGTCATGTTTTATGATGTATTCTAGGAGAAGAGTTGAAGGGGTGAGATTGGGTCTATATGGGCAGGATTTGATGTAGAAGTTCATGTACCTTTGCATGTGGTTTGATGAGAGGATGACGTGAAGGACCCACGTGCAGTATATTGCTATAAGATGACGAGGTCTATGAACCTCATGCGGGCTGTGGTAGGTTATGATTGGGGAGCGGATAGACGTACTCTAGTGTGTAGTATCAGGCTAAGGCAGTAATTCAATTTCTCAGGGAGACTGGGAGTATATGATGTAGACAGGCAGTGGCCTCACACTCCGGAACAGTAAGGTAAGAGGGGGCATAACCATGGAGGGCCTTGAAAGTAAGAAGAAGGATCTTATAGTGTATACGGAACTTGATTGGGAGCCAATGAAGGTGTTAGAGCATGGGAGTAATGTGTTCCCAGGATTTGGTTTGTGTGAGGACTCTAGCAGCAGAGTTTGAACATGTTGAAGCCTTGCCTAGGCTTTGCCTGACACCCAACAGGACTCCATTGCTGTAATCCAGACGTGAAGTTACAAATGCATTAATTAGGGTCCTCGCAACTGGATCAGTGAGGGATGGACGGAGGCGGGAGATGTTTCGGAGCTGAAAGAAGGCTGACTTGGTGATAGACTTGATGTGGGGCTCGAAGGAGAGAGATAGATCAAAGATTACTCCAAGATTACGGACTTCAGAGGATGGGCAGATAGGATGGGCAGATAGAACAGCCATCAATAGACAGCACAAGGTCACCAACTTTCTTTAGAAGAGCCTTAGAAGCCACCACCAATACCTCTGTTTCATTACTATTGAGTTTGAGAAAGTTAGTAGTCATCCAGTTTTTTATGTCTTGAAGACAGCTAATCAGAGTTGAGGTTGGTAAGTGCGAGTTGAGTTTGGTGTTAATGTAAATCTGAGTGTCATCTTCATAGGAGTGCAAATGAAGGCCATATCGGCCAATGATCTGTTCCAGGGGAAACATGTAGACAGTGAAGAGAAGGGGCCCAAGCACTGAACCTTGTGGCACACCTTGGTTGACCGGGGCTGGCTGGGATTTTGAGCCACCAAATGACACAAATTGCACATGACACAACAGCAGTAAAGGTGGATGAACAGCAGTCCGGCGGGAAGGTTGCAGATATATAGTTAGCGTCCTGAGCCAAAGACAATGTGGAGGATAGCTGGAGTTGTTGGTAGATAGATTCAATCTTAGACTGAAAAAACTCCCAAAGCAAGTTGCAATGTTTTACAGAGCTAGTGCAATGGGAGGAATCCAGGGGCCGAAGTAGCCGGTTGATATTGGAGAAGAGAGTTCTTGGGTTCACTTTGTTGGTGATACGTCCTTCCCTGGCTCGCTCGGAGAGAAGGGAACGCAACTGCCTATGCCTGCAGGCCCGATCAACACATTAACCGAGACAACCGAAGGTACTACAAAGGTATATGAACAGGGCTAGTTTATTAAACCCCACACATAGCACATACAATAACCACAATACCATCTACAACAATACAGGGCATCAACAACAATAAATGCG
>JACXGK010001584.1:12641-67035 GCA_016801125.1 Novumbra hubbsi | reverse complement strand
TAGGATTTTTTATGAATTTATTTGCAAATTATGGTGGAAAATAAGTATTTGGTCACCTACAAACAAGCAAGATTTCTGGCTCTCACAGACCTGTAACTTCTCCTTTAAGAGGCTCCTCTGTCCTCCACTCGTTACCTGTATTAATGGCACCTGTTTGAACTTGTTATCAGTATAAAAGACACCTGTCCACAACCTCAAAAAGTCACACTCCAAACTTCACTATGGCCAAGACCAAAGAGCCGTCAAAGGACACCAGAAACAAAATTGTAGACCTGCACCAGGCTGGGAAGACTGAATCTGCAATAGGTAAGCAGCTTGGTATGAAGAAATCAACTGTGGGAGCAATTATTAGGAAATGGAAGACATACAAGACCACTGATAATCTCCCTCGATCTGGGGCTCCACGCAAGATCTCACCCCGTGGGGTCAAAATGATCACAAGAACGGCGAGCAAAAATCCCAGAACCACACGGGGGGACCTAGTGAATGACCTGCAGAGAGCTGGGACCAAAGTAACAAAGCCTACCATCAGTAACACTACGCCGCCAGGGACTCAAATCCTGCAGTGCTCGACGTGTCCCCCTGCTGAAGCCAGTACATGTCCACCATAATTTGCAATTAAATTCATTAAAAATCCTACAATGTGATTTTCTGGATTTCTTTTTCTCATTTTGTCTGTCATAGTTGACGTGTACATATGAAAATTACAAGCCTTTCTCATCTTTTTCAGTGGGAGAACTTGCACAATTGGTGGCTGACTAAATACCTTTTTGCCCCACTGTATGTCATGTCAAGAATATTAGGGGGGTGACATTGGTTATGCTTTGCCAAAGTACATATTAAAACACATGCATTTAAGGAGGGAAATGAACAAACACTGGAACAACTAGGTGAATTTATGGCAACAATTCCCTGAACCAGTTTCAGAATTAAAACTGCCTGTTTATTCTGACAAAATGCCTACATTTTAACTCAATAACCATGTTGTGCCACACGTTAATGTCTGGTCAGGCCAGAGACACCTCTGCAGACTTTCTTTCTTAACATACTACAGTTGTGTTCAGAATTATTCAACCCCCCACTGCAGTAAAGTGTTTTTGCGAGTTTGAAATTTATTTTTTATCTGGTTTACAATCAGATCAAAGAAGAACTTGGAAAATAGACAAATGCAACTTGAATTTCAACAATATTTTTTGTAATATACCAACAAATGTGTTTTTTGTGATTTCCTTACTGACAATATTATTCAACCCCTTAGTCACATATGTCCTTAGTACTTAGTTGAACCCCCTTTGACAATAATAACGTCATTCAGACTTGAAACATAGCTTGACACAAGTTTCTTGCAGGGATCTACAGGTATCCTAGCCATTCCTCATAGGCAAAGGCCTCCAGTTCATTGACATTCTGCGTGCTGCAACTGCCTTCTTCAAGTCCCACCAGAGATTTTCTATGGGATTTAAGTCGGGAGATTGCGATGGCCACTACAGAATCTTCCAGCCCTTCGTCTGCAACCAAGCTCTGGTAGATTTGGAGGTATGTTTGGGATCGTTGTCCTGTTGGAACGTCCAATGTCTCCCAAGCGTCAGCCGTGTCACTGACTGCATGACATTTACACCCAATATCTCCTGGTACTTAATTGAATTCATGATACCTTGCACACGCTGGAGATTCCCTGTACCTGAAGAAGCAAAACAGCCCAGAGCATGACTGACCCTCCGCCATGCTTCACAGTAGGCAAGGTGTTTTTTTCTTTATAGGCCTCGTTCTTCCTCCTCCAGACATATCGTTGATCCTTAGGTCCAAAGTGTTCCAATTTAGTCTTGTCGCTCCAGAGAACAGTATCCCAAAACGACTCTTCTTGTGCTTTGGAGTCAGCAGGGGGGTGCGCCTGGGAGTTCTGGCACGGAGGCCTTCATCTCGCAGTGTGCGCCTTATTTTCTGGGCCAAAACCTGAGTACCTCCCTCTGACAAGTCCTGTCGCAGTTCCTCAGCTGTCACCCGTGAATTTTTCTCCACCTTTCGCCTCAGGTACCCGACAGCAGTCGCAGACAGCATCCTCTTTCTGCCACGCCAAGGTAGCGTTTCCACTGTGCCTTTAGCTTTAAACTTGCGAATTATGCTTCCAATGGTGTCTCTTGACATGTTTAATGTCTTTGATATCTTTTTATATCCATATCCTGGCTTTTGAAGAGAAATTACCTCCTCTCTGGACTTCTTTGACCATTCCCTGGACTTCACCATGTTGCAAAAACACCAATGATCTAGAAAGAGCAAATGAGTATCGCAGTCCTTTTTAATCTGCTAAATTGATGTTCGTTATGGTTCAGTTCACATCTACAGGTGTATTCAATATATGATTGAATATACAAGATTGCAACCTCTATTCTAAAAAGTGGTAATCTTTAAGGGGTTGAATAATATTGTCAGTGATGAAATCTCTAAATACACACTATTTTACAAGTTCTTCTTTGAAATGATTGTGAACAAGATGAAAACATTTTTTAAATGTTTTAATTAACTTGCAAAAACACTTTACTGCAGTGGGGGTTGAATAATTCTGAACACAACTGTAAAGAGAACTGAGAGATAAAACGGAATCCTTGGGAAAAGCTTCTCCCCTGGAGAACTAGGGCTAACTTACCAACCCTGACGGTGTAACTCTGCAGTATGACTCATAATACTGGCATGTCCTGTAATCAGAGAGTCTGTAGCTATTCTGAGACTGAAGTCCTTGTGTTTCCAGATTTCTATGAAATAGTACTTATTATTATTTACAGTATAAATAAAAAAGACTTACTAAGTATGGCAAAAAATATTTTCTTTATAGGAATGGTGTGTAGTACAAACAACAGAGCAGTTCATGAATATACTGGAAATTAAATCCATTAATGTTTTATTCTACTGTGATCCAGCGGTCCAACCATTGTCTCTGACTATCCCTTATTTTCCCCCCAGTCTAGCTGTACAGTTTTATTAGATTTTTATTATACAGAGAACCTACTTAGTTAACAGTGAACAGACTGAACAACTATTAAATATTGTTTTAAATATGGTTACTGTTTTAACGTTGGTTATTGTACCTACATTCAAATGTAGAATGAACATGTAGCACATACACTCCACTTGGATGATGCTACACATTCGCTGGCCTGTCTGGAGTAATCCCTTTGAAAATGTGTTGTCTAATAGAAAATATACCATCCTCATCAATTACCAAGTTATAAGGTTAATCACATAATTATAAGGAGAGATGAGACATTATAGGAATCAAGATTACTGTCATAAAAAATACAAGTTTTCTAAAATAATTGTGTCCTTCAAACTTTGCTTTCATCTAATAATCCTCCATTTGCAGCAATTACAGCCTTGCAGACCTTTGCCATTCTAGTTGTCAATTTATTGAGGTTATCTAAAGAGATTTGACCCCATGCTTCCTCCAACAAGTTCCTCCCACAAGTTGCATTGGCTTGATCGTCACTTTGTACGTACCATATGTTCAAGTTGCTCCTACAACAGCTCAATAGGGTTGAGATCTGATGAATGTGCTTATCACTCCATTGTAGACAGAATACCAGCTGATTGCTTGTTCTTGAATAGTTCTTGCATAGTTTAGAGCTCTGCTTTTGGTCAGGCACCACTGTAGGACTGCATCCCCCTAGTGGGCCAAGAACCAAAGAACAAAATATATGCCTGAAATATTCAGATTTATGTTGTTAAACCATTTCGTCACACTGAGTCACACTGCATAATACTTGGAATTGGGATTGTGAAGTTGGAGCAGACCATTTATTAGAGTGGGGGGGTGGGTGGGTTCAAGATTTCTAGTCACAAGTGTATTATTTAGGTTTAAAATATTGATTTGATTGATAAATAATTATTATAGATGAATAAATGAAAACCCACACAATAACTTACACAGTAATGGGCCCCTCTAAGCCATTGACCCTGTGAATCATATCAACCATTTCCTGCCACCCGTCGGTCCTTCCTGGACTAGGCTGACAGCAACCCCCAGTCGAGACAGGAAGGCTTATCAGACACGAGACTTGAACTGGGGGCCACGGTCGGTGACAATGTCCTCTGGAAGTCCATACAATCGGAAGACCTGCTGGAATAGCACCTCAGTGAACTGGAGGGCTGAGGGGAGCGACGGTATTGAAACTAACCGAACCATCTTCGAAAAGCGATGGACTACCACAGCAATGGTTTTGTTCCCCTCTGACCATGATAAGTTCGTCCAGGGAGAAGTGGTGCCTACATCTGTTGACTGTGGCACACAGTGCAGGACAGGACGTTGTTTTGCACAGTCCTCCCAAAGCCAGGCCACAAAATCTTCCCCTGGAGGGCCTCTTCACTTGTTGGATTTCAGTATCAATGTCCCAGGAGACAGGACCTACTATGCAGGAAGTGGGAAAGATGGGCATGTCCCTAGGTAGGTTTGCCCCCCTGTCTTGAAGGTGGGGAGAGTGTGCATCAGCCCTGACATTCTTAGTTCCTGGTCGTGTGTGTCAGGGTGAAGCGCTGGAAGAAAAGAGTCCACTGGAGTTTCCACCCTGGTGTATTCCAAGTTCTGATGGTCCGTCAGGACTGTGAACGGCTCCCGGGCAGCTTCGAACCAGTGTCTCCACTCTTCCAGTGCCAGCAGCAAGATTTCCGTGCTGCTGGGAGAGGACCGCCCCCCACCATGACCTCGGACACATCCACCTCGACTGTGAAGGGCATGATCAAATCCTGGGTGGTAAATCTGTCCTTCAGGTCGAGGAAGATCATCTCTGCCATCTAGGGTCCAGTGGAGGCGCTGAGGTTGGCCTTTCAGCAATGACGTGAATGGCGCGGTGATGGTGCTAATCCCTGGATGAACCAGCGGTAAAAGTTGGCCAATCCGATGGAGCTGTAGTTCCGTGATGGTCTTTGGGGGTGGCCATGACATCACTGCCTCCACATTCAGTTCCTCCATCTTCACGCCCTCCAGAGCAATGTGGTATCCCAGAAAAGAGACTAGTGAAAAGTGCACTTGTCAAGCTGATGTTGGAGGCCAGCACGAATGTTGGCCACGTATTAAGGGTATGTCGGGGAGTAGACCAGGATATCGTTGATGTTCACCACCACATACCTCCCCAACATACCTGAACATCTCGTTAAAGAAGGAGTGGAACACGGCCGGGGCGTAAGCCAACTCGTAGCATGACTAAATACTCATAGTGGCCTGAAGCCGTGCTGAAGGCTGTCTTCCACTCATCTCCCTCACGGTGCGCTTCCGGTTTCACGCGCTCCTCAGGTCCAGCTTGGTGAAGACACACGCCCCCCTCAGCTGCTCCAATGAGAAGCATTGGATATCTGTACTGTGATGGAATTCAGGCCCCGATAGTAAATACACGGTTGAAGCCCCGTCCTATTTAAAAAGGAGAAGCACAATGATGCTGGGAAGGTGGAATGGTGGATGTGATCCTGTTCCAGCACCCCCTTGACATAAGTCTGGTGACATTTTCAGCCACTGGGAGGTGGTAAATTCAGTTTTGGGGGGGCTAGCATCAGGAACAATGTCTATGGCTCAGTCCCAGGAACCTGGCTTTCTCATTGGAAAACACCCCGCCCAAGTCTGCATACTCAGGCGGCAGGGTGGGCGCCCTCCTGACACTCCACAGAGGTTGCTCCACAGGTGATGGGGAGGCAGTTCTTTCGACACTCTGGGGACCATCCCAGAATCCTCTGCTTACTTTATGCAATGTTAGGGTGGTGTTTCTGGAGCCACGGAAGACCCAGGATGATGGAGTGTATGAATGAAGTCATCACCAGCAATTCAAGTCTCTCTCAATGGCCTCTGTGGAACCGGAACCCACAGGATGTCCATCCAGAGCCTGGATAGGCATCAATGACCTCAATGGCAGCTCGAGAGCAGATACTAAGAACCGTTCAATGAAACTCCCGGCAGCACAGGAGTCAATCAGGGCAGTGGATGCATGAGAAGGAAAGCCACTAGACAACACCAATGATCAACAGGGCTGGCAATGTCATACAAATGCTACTATGCCCACCCATGCTGCCAGGCTACTCACCCTCTTCCGGCTCGGAATCTGGGCAGAGGCACACCCCAAGTGCAAGAAGCCCAATGGTCACAGTCTTGGAGCTACCTGTAGATGGTAAAGGACCAGTGGATGTAGACGTCTAGCGGCATGGAGCTCCATCTAGACCTTTATTAACAGTCTCCCGTGAAAGGCGGTCCGGCTCCTTCCAGCCACTGGCCATCTCTATCGTCCAGAACAACAGAGCATATACAGGGGTTGTGCTTGTTCCCAGCCCAAGGCAAGTAAGCCACTCACCCACATCTTACTCCTCTGCCGGATGGTCAAACACGGTTCGGAACTGGACAATGAAACCAGGAAATAAACTAATTTCCCAGGACCTGCCATCCCAGAGCACCTTTGCCCATTTGAGAGCGCACCTTCTCACCTTCTGCGATGGCGCAGCTGCACTGGCTGGCTGAATAGGTCTCACCACCATGTTCGACATCATCTCATCTAATGCTGTCCATCCATAGTGCCCCCTCTGGTTATTCTGTGAGAGAATACGGTATTGACTTCTTTAATATCAATTATGTAGCTGCGCTGCTGCCATGTCATGTGGGGTGCAGGTGTGTCAGTGGGGTGTAGGTGTGTCAGTGGGGTGCGCTGCTGCCATGTCAGTGGGGTGCAGGTGTGTCAGTGGGGTCCTGGTGTGTCAGTGGGGTGCGCTGCTGCGATGTCAGCGGGGTGCAGTTGTGTCAGTGGGGTGCAGGTATGTCAGTGGCGTGCGCTGCTGCCATCTCAGTGGGGTGCAGGTGTGTCAGTGGGGTGCAGGTGTGTCAGTGGGGTGCAGGTGTGTCAGTGGCGTGCGCTGCTTCCATGTCTCATGCCAGCAGTTAGTACTCCAGCAAGGTGGAGCACCACAGAGGGCGCGCTGTGCCACGCAAAACAACCGCCACAAAAATTATGTTTTTTTTCAGCTATTTCTTGGATTGAATAGCTTTCATATCTCAGAACAAGAGAAGACTGATGGGTTTCAGAAGAAATCTCTTTGTGGTCATTTTGTGCCTGTAATCAAACCCACAGTTGCCGATACTCCAGATACTCAACTAGGTTAAGGACATTTACAGTTGTATTGCTTTATTTAATCAGCTGTGCTAACTTAATTGCAAAAGGGTTTTCTAATGATCAGTCAGCCATTTAAAACAATGAACATAAAGTGGCCTTTGTAGATATTCAATAATAAATCATTAATTTCCAGCTAGAATAGTCATTTACAACACTAACCATGTTAATAAGTGAACTAAAACTTTTGAATGGTAGTGTGTATTTTGTTGTAAATAGATATTTTAACCCAGCACATTTGGTGTATTCTGTCCCTGTAGTGTATTCTGTCAGGTGTCTGGTGGGGAACCCAAACATAGAGTGTAATGGGAGAGGCAACAAACAGATCAAGGAAAAAAGAATGCAGGGATAGCCGGGCAGAGTGAAAAAACACACTGGAGTACAAGAACAAGTGAGGTAAACAGAACAGGCAGGGGCTGGCGAAAAACAAAACTGAGAAAATGTCACCAAAAAGGCACGTACCTTATACAGACGGGGGCACAAACGCAACTCAGAAACGGTGTTGATCTGGCAGAGGAAAACACCAGGGTAGATACAGCCGGGTGCTGATGAGGGAATAGGTGAGAGCTTGTGACAATATGGGGAATGGGAAAATAACTACAGGAAAAATCTGGGAACCCGGCCAGGACTGGTCCGGGGCCATGATAGTATTCTATCACTGTTTTGTTGTCTAGCACTTACAGTGTCATTACATCAAGCAAAATGGTGCTAATTACATTAGTTGGTGCATACATTTTGATACTGGACTGCTGTGGGAGTAGAACCACCACCCTGTGCTTTACTAATGAGCTACAAAGGAATTACATTATACTATACACTCAACATTATTCTATTTGCTGCAAGATATTAAATGGATGTAGGTGTAGCATCTGTCATTCCATTATGTTGATGAGGAACCAAACAAAATAGTGTGTTTCTCCAGTCTATGTTGATGTGCTTGGGAGCATCTATATGCATGTTTGATGCAGATTGCATTTGTCAGTTACCAAAGCAAAAATGATAGGGTTTCTCTCTAGCCTTTGGCTCTTCAATTGCAAGCCCATAAGGTCAATCATGGTTTTGGTGGACAGCAAAACCAAACTGCCATTTCTATGGTATTATTATTGAATATTTCCACTCCATTATTTCAGTAATTCTAGCAAGGTTTTTAAATTCGCTGTTTTTTGTTTTATTCCAATTCCCTTTAATTACAGCTTTCACTTTCTAGCAGGGCTATGACTAAAGACTGTGCATATGTCTGGCTCTTCTAATGCTTTCTCTTTATATATTGTCAGGCACGTGTGGATTATTGTAAAAAAGGCAGGTAGAAAGAGGGAGGAGCAAAAAGAGGATAGGATGAGAAAGGAGTACATTAAGAAGTAGAAAGAGAGAGAAGGATGATTGTATTATTGGCTAAAGGGATTTAAAACTCTGAACAGTTGTTGGTTGATTAGCCTCTCTCTCTTTGTGTGGGTGTGTGTTGGGGCTTATGTGGTGCTATGTGATCGTCACTGTGTGTGTGTGTCTGTGCCAAGCTCTTTAGTTTGACCTATAGCTGCACATTCCTTTCGGCTCACATCAAAGCTGCCCAAGAGGGGGACAGAGAGAGAGAGGGAGGGAAAAAGGACGGGGCGGGGTTAAGAGAGAAAAGAGAAACGCCATAGTGTAGTGAGGGCTAAGGAAGTAAAGACACGAAGGGAGAAAAGCAAGAGATTGTTGAGCAGCAGCTCGGAGTGTGGAAACTGCATCAGAAGGAAGTAAGATACCTACGCCTCTTGAAATTCTGTTGTGCATGATATTCCACAGTTTTCCTGTATTCTCTTCGATGCACTATTTTGAGATTGCTTTCTGTGAGCACAATGTATTTCATAAAACATTAACAAATTAACTTGTTAAGCAAGAATTAAACTCCACCCACCATATATTATTATATCCTGCCATGACTGTTTTTTGTGGTGCATTGTCGTGATCTGAAAAAAGACAGCTAACTGACACATACAGCTAACAGGGATATTATGTCAATTTGGAATTACAGAATAACCTTTCAAGATTTCTTGTTTTGCCATATATTGCAAAAGTATCGTCTTCAAGTGCAGGATTAAGAACAGTGTCCCAATACTTGTGTCGCAATGCCAGGTACACTCAACTTTGCCTTACTTATGTGACTAGAATAATAATTAGACATCTTTAAATGGTTAAAATAATTAAACATATCATTCCACTTTGTTAAATAATTCATTCATTTTACAATTGTATTCAACACATGCATTTACAATTGTTTCTAATGACAATGTTTAAAATGTTTGCAATTGTTTGCGCATTTTTAAACTAGAAGAATTTACACAGAATTTTGGGGTTGCCATACTCGAAGTAAGCCACAAACGTAACAGTTTTTATTTTGTGTGCATTGTCATGATCTGAAAAAACACAGCTATCTTACATAATCAGCTAACTTGAATGTTATGTCTATTTGGAATTATATAATTACCTTTGATGTTGCATGTTGCATTTATTTTTTCATTAGTCATTTGCAGAGCATATTAATCCTTAAACTTTAACCTTGCTCAACTAGATTGTGCAATCTTCTTGTGGTTTATTGTCTGAACAAATATGGACACATTCCACACGTTGTGTCTGTAACTGCTGCCTTTGCTGCTATCTCCTCTAGCGTTTTACCCCCTCACAGCCTTTGCACTGTTGTAGCGTCTTCATTTTAATTTACTCTTGCACTATTTATGATATAAGTGCTCATTACGTCCTCTGAAAGTCTGCTGTTAAGATGGATGACCATTCCCTCAGTGAGTAAACTTTTCTAAATAACAACTAAATAAAGAATGCAGCTTACTAATTACAGTAAGTAAGTTAGTGTTAGTTAGTGTTGCAATGCTATTCTTTTGTCATTATGCTGTGTTGCTGTTGCATAGCCCAAATATATTTGCTCTGATATGAACAACAAGCATATTTTGTTATGTTATATCTTCTGTTTTAAATCTCAAAGCTGTATAATACATTATTCGGTTCACAATAACTGCAGTTAGTGGCATCTACTGTGAGACAGTCTTTAACCCTGTCAATCTGTGCAGGAATCTCCGCAAAATCTTTGCACCACTGCTATTCCCATCGCTGCATCATTTGAAATGTATTTTAGAAACTTTATTAAATGTAGTTAACTGTGGGTTAACTACATTTAATGTAACATTGTAACATTGTATGAAACATAAGACAACTTTAAATGACTACAATAATGAAACCAATATTTCCAATTTGTATAATGATTAATTCATTTAAAATGTTATTAAACGCATGCATTTACAATCGTTTCTGATATTAGCATAATTTCAGCAAAATTAGAATTTAGAATAGAAGTTTGCACATGTTTAAACGAGTTTTTGGGGTTATAGTACGCCAAACTGTTTTTTGGTTATTTAAAAACATATTGTTTTGACATAACAATGTATTTTAATAAATAAGCAATCTATATAGCACATAAAATACAATGCCTTCCAAAAGTGTTCATACCCCAGACCAAACACACCATAGGCTGTATTTTGGAATAGAGTCATTTCGAAAAAATTAAGAAATATGTTCTATGCATAAGTATTCAACCCTCACAACATAATATTTTATATAGTCACTTTTGGCTGCATAAATAGCTGTTAATCTTTTCAGGTAGGTATTGTAACAGGTTTGCTGTTATCCCATTCAATGAATTAAGTAATATTGTGTAATAGAGACAGTAATCCAAAGAAAACATGTAAAAAACAGGAAATAATGTTCTAAAAAACTATTATTCAACGTCAGAAGAAAAAGTGCTGAGAAGCACTAATGTATGGTATAATTGCCTGAGTACCAGGACTTTTGGGCCAAACATCTGGTTGGAATTGATGGTGACGATGTTATTACCAGACTGCATTTTCATGTACAGTGGCTTTTAAAACGATTCCCCTCTCGTGGACTTTTCCACATGTTATTATGATACAATGTTTTTGCAAATGATCAACACAAAAACCTCCATAATCTCAACTAGCTCTACAACCTTGTTTCCAAAAACGTTGGGACACAGTGTAAAATGTCAAGAAAAACAGAATGCAATGAGGCGCAAACCATTTAAACCATATATTCAATAACAAATTGTACCAAGACAACATTTTAAATGTTGAAACTGAGAAATGTCATTGTCACTTTGAATTTGATACATGCGACTTGTTTCCAAAAAGCTGGGTACATATTATGTTAAACATCTATACCTAGTGGAATATCACACACCTAATTAGGTCGATTGGCAACAGGTCAGTTACATGATTGAGTATTTAAAGATAATTCCAGAGAGCATGGGCTTGTGAGAAGTGACGATGGAGAGGGGTTCACCACTCTGTGAAAGACTGCACGGGCAAATAGTGCCACAATTTAAGAATAACATTTCTTAACGTAAACTTGCAAGCAATGCATTTGGGGATTTCAACATCTACGGTACATAAAATAATTAAAATATACAGAGAATTGTGAGAAATTTCTACGGAAGGGACAAGGCCGTAAACCAATATTGGATGGCCGTGATGTTCGGCTGCATTAAAAACAGACACAATACTATAGTGGAAATCATTGCATGGGCTCAGGAACCCTTCCAGAAACCATTGTCTGTGAACACAGTATGTCGCTGATACCACAAACACAAGTTAAAACACTACCATGCAAAGAAGGATCTAGAAACAGTATAAACAAGATCCAGACGCTGCCATTTTCTCTAGGCCCGAGGACATTTAAAATTGACTGAGGCGAAGTAGAAAACTGTCCTGTAATCTGACAAATCAAAATGTGAGATTTTTGGGAATCATGGATGCCACGTCATCCAAATTAAAGAGTAGAGGGACCATTTGACTTGTTATCAGCGCACAGTTCAAAAGCCAGCATCCGTGATGGTATGCCCCTGTCCCAACTGTGTCAACGTGTTGCTTGCATCAAATGCAAAATGGATTCTTCCAAAAACAATACCATTTCTTTGAACTTTTTATATGTTGTTTTCAGGTTTTCCTCCAGGATAACTTATAATTTTGCTGCATCCTTTTGCCATCTATCCTCACAAGCTTTCCATGTGCTTAGCTCTATTTTGGTCTCATCAGACCATATCATTTCCTTCTACATGGTGTCAGAGTCTTCCACATGCCTTCTGCCAAACTCAAACCGAGATTACATCTGAGTTTTTTCTTAATAATGGACTTTACTGTGCTCCGGGGTATATTCGATGATTTATGAAATGTTCTTATGTCCTACCCCGGAATGACGTCTTTGAAAAACCTAATTACAGATTTTTTTTTTTACTATACTATCATCTTCATGATGTGTTTTTGTTAGGAATTGTACAAAGCAGCTGTTGGAACTTCCATAAACAAGTGTATTTATCCTGAAATCATGTGAAAAGCCCTAGTTACATACAGATGGACCCCATTCAGCAAATTATGTGCCTTCTAAAGACAATTGCATGGTTGCATAATAACTTACTCAGTTGTGTAACAAAGGGATTTACTACTGTAATTGTTTTATATTCTTCATTAATTTATTTATGTATTTCTTTCAGTGGCAAAACCCACAGAATATATACATTTTTGTTGTAACACAATAATATGTGGAACATTCCCAAAGGAGGTAAATAGAGTACATATAGAAGCCATTACATGCTGTTCATCCTTACTGTACATTGTGCACATTTTTGCTCTTCTACATTTGCCTATGACTATTTTGTACAATTTGTACTGCCTGAGGACTGAGGACGAATGTTTTACCACGTGGATCTGGTCTCTTCTTCACAGAATGTTGCTGTCTTTCCTGACTGTGGGTAGTGTGGGTGCAGTCGTCCTTTATGGCCTGTACTCCTGGTTGATTCCTGCAGTTGTGCAATACAATGGGTGGTGGGCGCTGTTCTGGCATGACGTCGTTGTTGAAAAGACACTTGACACACTGACTGGAACCACCAGACCCCAGGTAAACTTATTTCAATATATATCTCTATATACACTTCCATTCAAAAGTTTGGGGTCAATTAGATATGTCTTGGTTTTCAAAAGAAAAGCAAATATTTTGTCAAATAAAATAACATCTAATAGATAGAAATACACGGTAGACATTGGTAATGTTGCAAATGACTATTGTAGATGGGAACGGCTCCTTTTTAATCTAGTTAGGTGTTCAAAGGCCCATTATCAGCAACCATCAGTGGTACAGTGGCACATTGTGTTTGCTAACGCTTATCATTTTAAAAGGCTAATTGATCAACTGAAAACCATTATGTTAGCACAGCTGAAAACCGTTGTGCTGATTAAAGAAGCAATAAAACCAGCACAAATGGCCAGAAACAAACTTTCTTCTAAAAGTCTAGTCTTGTTCTGAAAAATTAAAGCTATTCCATGCGAGACATTGCTTAGAATGTCACGTCGGTGGGTTGTGATGGAACCAAATGCAGACATCATGGGATGTATTTGTAGATTCTTTTTTAAAGAAACATAATATACTATATTGCATTGGACAATACAGCGGTGGTAAAACAGAAAAGCACCAAACTTAACGTGTACTGACATACAAACAATGAATGACAAACGGACAAAACTAGGGCACATTTATACAAACACAATCAAACGTAATGAAAAACAGGTGTGACTAGAAATGACAATAAATCAGTCCGGGGTGCATTAACAAAACAAGATTCAACAGAAAACACAAGCACAGAACGTGGCTGTGCTGGCTAGAATGCAACACAGAAACGAAATATCTTGTATAACCATGTGTATTCCTCCTTTCACAGGACAGTGCAAAATGGCTCTAATTAGTATGAAAAAAGGATTGGGAGGCCCCAGTTCACAACTGAGCAAGAGGACAAATACATCAGTTTCAAGTTTGAGAAACAGATGCCTCAGAGGTCCTCAACTGACAGCTTTTTTCTTTATAGTACCCACAAAACACCAGTCTCACTGACAACAGTGAATCTGGATGCAGGCCTTCTAAGCAGAGTTGCAAAGAAAAAGGCTCAGACTGGCAAATAAAAGAACATATTACAATGGGCAAAAGAACGCAGACACTGAACAGAGGAAGATTGGAAAAAGTTTTATGAACTTAAAAGTTGAGGTGTTCAGAACAGAAAGAAGAACATATACGTCAGACGCAGTCCAAATGAAAAGATGCTGTAGTTGTGCTTGACACCATCTATCATGCATGGTCTTGAGGTGTTTGGTCATTATAAAGTGGAAGATCTGTACAGGGTCAAAGGGATCTTGAATAAGGAAGGCTATCACTCCATTTCGCAAGAACTACAACGCTAATAAAAGGGAATGCGTAATCATCACAGTATAACACCAAGTCAATTAACCCTCAGGGATATCAATCTGTCAGGTTAGGAAGCTCAAGCTCAAGCGTGAATCAATGTCACCTGTTTTGGTGCAAATGAAAGTGACACCAGGTGCACTGGAGCTGCAACAGCAAGACAACCACACAGAGCACCACAGGTGGTGGCCAACACAGACATTTGCTTTCTCCTGATCCTTCCTGACTGATTCTTCTCTTGTTTTGCATTTTGCTGGTGTCCTTGTCATTGCGGGTACCTGCAGCCTATTCATGTTGCACAGGTAGTCCAGCTCCTACAGGATGGCACATTTATACCAGCCGTCCCGGTACAGTCTCCAGAGCATGGAGCAGATGCTCTCTCACTGTTAACATCAGCACTAAAATTGTGTCTCGGGAGATCCTTGGCATAGGTTTCCATGGTTGAGCAGCTGTATGCAAGCCTTACATCACCAAGCACAATGCCAAGGGTTGTATGGAGTGGTGTAAAGCATGTCGGCACTGGACTCTGGAGCAGTGGGATGTTCTGTGGAGTGACTGATTATGCTATCCAGCAGTCTAATGGACTGGTTTTGGTGAATGCCAGCTATAACGTTTGGTGGAAGATGAATAATGCTGAAGGGGAATGTAAATGTGTCAGCCTACCAAGACAATTTGGAAAATTCTATGCTTCCAAATTCGTGGGAACAGTTTGGGGAGGGCCCTTTTAAGTTCCAGCATGACTATGGAAGCTGTTAAAGCTGCATAAAAGGAACCAACTCAATATAATGCCTATGGGTTTAGAATGGGATGTCATCACAGTCATATAATGTGCAGGTGTCCCAATACTTTTAAAATATAGTTACAATATAGTGTATATCCTCAGAACATGTTTGTGATCTTTTTACCTTTTTATAATGTTAGCAGTTTCTACTGTGCTGTTTTTTTGTTATTCTCACTTAAATCCTCATTCTTGCTCTGATATCCAGCGTCTTCTGAGAGCAGTTCAGCAGAAGGCCATAAAAGGAGACCCACAGAGCGTCATATCTACAATTGATTACTTCTGCAGACATTCTGAATGGGCAATGAATGTGGGCGATGAGAAAGGTACAGTTTTTCTTAATTTGTGAGGACAAGGCTCATAGGGTTGGCTAGAATGGAATAAACTGAATAGTTTCAAACACATGGTGTCAAGCAGGTGGTTTTATATATTCTGCAGTCTTGTAGATATTTCACACTGAACACTCCAGAAGCCTACACTAACTTTGTGAAAGTGTCGCCTTCGGCAGTCATTCATTTCAATTTCCCACCACCAAAAACTGAAATAAATTGCAAGATTCTTAAACGTGACACTTTCAGAAATACAAATAAACCCATGCTGCTATCGGATCCAACTTCAGAATCAAATCTGCATGCGGTGGATCCAACTTGTAATCTTATTGTGTATTTTTTATTATTGTTTATGTCCTTGTGTATAATGTGCAATTGTATGCCTTTGGCCACATCATTGAAAATTACAGTTGGTTTCAAATGACTTACCTGGTAAAATAAATACATTTGCCAGATTTTACATAGCAGTCCTCTGCTCAGCATCCTGTGCTTTTACGGATTGTGTTATGTTATGTTATGACTTCTCATGAAGTGTTCTTTTACTTACTTTTACATCAGTGTTCACCACTGGATTCTTTCCTCATTCAACAAATTTGTTCTGTTTATCTGAGAGAAATGTCCTAAATGTGAAGTGAAAGAGTTCTCCTGTTCTCTGGGTCAGCAACACATCTTTATGAACGTACACGCTTAGAACGGAATATGACACAATCAAACACATACCTGTTACTTCCATATTGGTATTAATATGCTGTTACCTTGGAACCTACTCAAGTAATAGACTGTTATATATTTCTCACTACTGTTCCATCTGTGTGTTCAGGGTCAATTTTGGATTCAGTGGTGTGTGAAGTTAGTCCGGCCACAGCCCTGGAGCTGGGCACGTACTGTGGCTACTCCACTGTTCGAATTGCCCGCCTGCTGCCCCCTGGCACCAAGCTTATTACCCTTGAGTTCAACCCGGCCTTTGCTGCTGTGGCTCGCCAGGTCATTGAATATGCTGGGCTTCATGACAAGGTGATGGAAATAATAGAGACATGGCTGAATTCAACAAAACACATTGTGTTCTGTATGTATATATTGCTATGGTTGGTTGACTGACTCCCAAACAATTGACTTAAACATATCTACTGTCAAGGCTGGGCTGGCAGGTATCAGGCAGGAGGGACCCAAATGCATGACGCAGAACGTAACAAGGGATGGGGAGTCAGAAACCAAATGGTCCAAGAAAAAAAAAAAAACACGCAGGGAAGGCCGGGCGGGTGCCAAAATACACTGAGGAAAAGGAAAATAACAAGCAGGGACTAACGAACTAAGTGCCACCAAATGGCACATACCTTATACAGGCGTGGCACAAACTAAGAATCGGCATAGAGCAAGTAGAGAGAGGAAGGACTGGGCCTAAATAGAGGGGATCTGATGAGGGAATGGGTAAGAGGTGCGTGTAATGGGCAGATGTGGTGGAATGAGTTGAGTGACATACTGGAGTCAGCACCAGGCAACAAGGGAGAATTGTAAAAATAGAAAACCTGGCTCAGACTAGCCCAGAGCCATGACAATCTACAGTATGTTATGATAACTCATTTGATGTTTTGACAGGTGTGTCTGGTGGAAGGAGCATCTGGAGATCTGATCCCTAAAATTCGTGAGATGTTTGGGATTGAAACATTAGATTTTGTCTTCATAGACCACTGGAAGGACCGTTACCTACCTGATATCAAACTTTTAGAGGTAATAAACTGCTACTACCTACTGTACTTAAGGATCGGTGAAACAATTTAACTTATTTAAACTAGTACTTTAGTACGACTAGTTTACTATTGGGCTATTTATAAATTTTAGAGATTTTTTTAAATGCATTAAGGTACATGTGACATGTACAATAATATGTTACAAACTACACATATGTACATCAATCAGCCATAACATTATGACACTCCCATCTGGCAGGAGGCTAAGGTCCATTAGGACCAACACCTCCCGCCACAAAAACAGCTTCTTCCCATCGGCAGCTGGCCTCCTCAACAAGGCCAGACGACCCCCACTGACATTGACACTCTCTTCCCCATAACTTAACTTGTACATAATGCATTACATCAATGCACTTCTCTGGACTCACTTCATGCACATTGCACTTTAACTTATTAAGTAAATGTTTGCACATTTTATATTTACTTTGATTACCTCATACCATTACTGTGTTTTGTTGTCATGCACCATAACACCAAAGAAAATTCCTTGTATATGCAAATGTACTTGGCAATAACGTTTTTCTGATTGATGACCACCTGCCTAATATTGTCCAGGTCCCCTTTTGGCCACCAAAACAGCCATGATCTCCACTAGACCTCTGGTGTGCTGTGGTATCTAGCACCAAGATGTTGGCAGCACATTCTTTAAGCTCTGTAAGTTGCGAGGTGGGCCCCCCATGGATCAGTTGGATTGAGATCTGGGGAATTTGGAGGCCATTTTAACTAGTTGTTTTGTTCCTCAAACCATTCCTGAACAATTTTTGCTTTGTGGCAGGGTGCATTATACTGCTTTAAAAGGCCAATGCAATCAGGGAATAGCGTTTCCATGAAAGGGTGTATATGGTCTGCAACTACGCTTACGCAGTTGGTACGTGTCAAAGTAAGATCCACACAAATGGCAGGAACAAGGTTTCCCAGCAGAACATTGCCCAAAGCATCACACTGCCTCCGCCGGCTTGCCTTCGTTCCATAGTGTATCCTCGTGCCATATGTTCACCTGGTAGTGGACAGTGGATAGGGGTCAACATGGGCACCCTGACTGATCTGTGGCTACCCATAGTTCTGTGTGTTCTGACTCCTTTCTATCAGAACCAACATTACCTGTTCAGCAAGTTAAGCTACCGTAGCTCTTCTGTTGGATTGGACCACACAGGCCAGCCTTCACTCCCCACATGCATCAATGAGCCTTGGCCACGCATGATCCCTTCGTCAGTTCACTGCTTTTACGTCCTTGGACCACTTTTGCTAGGTACTGACCACTGTAGAATGGGAACAGCCAACAAGAGCTGCAGTTTTGGGGATGCTCTGATCCAGTTGTCTAGCCCTCATAATTTGCCCCTTGTCACGTTTGCCTATTTTTCCTGTTTCTAATACATCATCTTTAAGGAAACAATCTTCACTTGCTGCCTAATATATCCCACCCACTGACAGGTGCCATGGTAATAAGAGTATCAATGTTATTCACTTCAGCTGTGGTCATAATGTTATGATGTGATTGGTGTATTTTGTATGTTTGCCATTAACCTATAGATGTACATTAAACAACAGTGCAAGTTAGCTTGCTAAATCTTTCCTGTTTTGTGCCATACTACCCAGAGTTTATGAGAATTGTTCCTGTTTATTCCTTAGGAGTGTCAACTGCTAAGGAAAGGCTCCATACTGCTGGCAGACAATGTTATCTGTCCTGGAACTCCTGAGTACCTGGAGTATGTCAGAAACAACCCACACTACGAGAGCAAGTATTTCAAATCTCACCTGGAGTACACTAAAGTGGAGGATGGTCTGGAGAAATCTCTATTCTTGGGATGAAAATGATACATGCCTTAGTTCAGATTCAATAAAACCTACCACAGCTATGTTTATGTTTAGTCTTTGTTCCCTTAACTGCAAGTGAACACACTAAGCAGGCACTAAGAATGGTTAACAGCAACTGTAATTGCAAGAGGCCTCTTAATACTGCAGCGTAAAAACTGCAAATGTGGGTTTTGTGGATTTTGAGCACTCCCTCGCTTTGTTCCAGTGGAGCACAGATGTGCAGATATATTTGCCCACCTCAAAAAGCCTTTGTTTTAAACAATTGAGTTTTGTGTAAAATAAGTCACACCAAGGCCAAATGAACTAAGATGTATCTTATTTCTGTACTTCTGGTGTACTTAGATTCTGCGGTTTACATTAACACATTTAAATGTTTTTTATACTAAAGATATGGTGTTTGTTGTTGTTTAATTTTAAACCTTGCTGCGAACAAAAGCTCATTTTAAAGACATCTTTGTGATGACAAACTATTAACTGGATTTGGTCTATTAATGCTATGGACTTTTAAATTTAAGAATTTTAAAACCTGCATCAGTCAAAGGCATTTGAAAACATATTGTATATCAAAGCTTTGTTGGACTTATCTTGAAATTTTGTTTTATTTCATTATTGTCATGAAAGTTTTACTAAGATGTTTATCAAATATCACAAAATAATCAATGACTGTTTTGCATAATGTTCAGGAAATTATGTTAGCATCATTGTTTGTAATTTGCCATGCATGCAAACAAAGAAGCAGTCCAAGTATCTCATTAATTTACTCTGAAATGTTACTTATTTGAAAACCCCTCTTCTCAAGTCTGTATGCCTGGACAGAACCCACGCTCTCAGCATTGCTTAGAACACAAACACATTTGTTCCTAAATAATGCTGCTGTTATAATCTTGAATGAAACAGTCTGTTTGATCCTGTGTTTCAAAACTGCTGAAATGGGTTTAGTCCTTCGCTTTGCTGCTGTTGAAGATCTTTGCCAACAGAGAGATGTTGGACTGAGACTTCTGCTGTAGGTCTTTGGCCCTCTCCTGGGCCTTCAGCAGGTTCTTCTTAGACATGGTCTGTTTAAGGAGGCGACTACTCTGAATCTCATCCTCTGTACGTCGCTGGGTAAAGTCCCACATCTTTTCTTCCATCTTCTCACCCTTCTTCTCCCTCTTTCTCCTTAGTTTGTCCATGTTCTGGCTTTTCTCCACATTGGCCAGGTAGAAGTTGGTTTCTCGTTTGGCCTGAGAAATTTCAGTCCTGAGGCGCTGCTGGAGCACAGTCATTTCATACGCTAATCGCTCACTCAAGTGACACCACTGGAACCTGTGGAGGTACTGAACAAAAGAAGGAAAATTTGAATAATTATTCACTTCGACTTTAAAAATGCCAAAAAGAATTATGGTATAAACATTTATATTAAAAAGGGATGTATATCGTGTTGTGACAGAGGTTTAAAGTTATTATAAGGCTATAACCACAACATCACAGATCACAAGATACCTTAATGTTCCAGAGGTCACTGACAAAGCGGCTTCTTTTACGGCTACCCATTGATGTGTTGTGGAGGCTAGCGGCTACTCTTTTGGCCACTCTCTTGTCCCTAAACTCCACCCAGCCTTCGGTGAAGCTGGATGCCTTAGCACCAGCTTTCTTCTTCTTTCTCTTCACAGACCGATCTGAGGATGACAGGTATTATAATGATCATAGACTAAAGAAAAACATAAATCCTGTATGAGAGAATGTGATAATGGCATTCTCACCTTCAGGTTGTAGAAATATCCTTCCAATCTCTCCATACAGACTTAGCATGTTGCGCATGTGCTTGGGCCTTAGCCTTGGTGGTATATGACCTATATACACAATTCCTGGTAAAAATGTCCTGTTCTTTAACATGATTCCAGAATCCACACCTGCCTGTTCTTTAAGTTCATCGTCATTGGGTTCACTATCATCATTATTTGAGTTGTCATCATTCTCCATATTATCATTACTTTCCTCTGTTTCAATTTTTGCCACTTCTGCAGCCATATCCTCCTCCACGTTTTTCTCAATGTCCATCTGCTTCACCTCACTTGTACAAACTGATCAGATGGCCTGGATTGTAAAAAGTATAACATCAGGGGTTTAAGTTGATTACCAAATGGCATGTGGTCCTTAGCATATAGCACTAGCAAACAAAAACAGCATCATCCACATAGCAGCTAGGTAATTAACAGTAAGGGCTTGCAACTAAACCGAACTTCATAATGTGGGTGAATATCCATAATGGCGATATTAGTAAAAAGGTAGAACGAATGAAATACAAACCAGCTACATCGCCTGAATACCCCGTGCTAACTGGGTAGGCACTGTTATTCACGTTACCCACACGCGTTAGCCGTTACCAACACATGTTTCTTATATTTCGATATACCATGTAACCTCCATTGAAAGACAGAATGAAATAATAACATTTGATTTGAAAATAAACCCACATATTGTAAACGACAGCTAGCTATGTTATACATACCTTATCTATTAGCATATGATCAACATCTAGCGAGCAACATAAAAAAACACTTCCGGGTTACGAACATTTGGGATATTTCTTAATTAAAGAGGCCCGCGTATTGTTACGTATTGATTTTATGAATCGTTAAAGAAAATATATCACTGTAAACATTCACAATAACTAATATTTGTTCATGTTTAAGAGACATTTGTATTAAAATGTATTTTAGAAGGTCTTCTAAGGTTAATGCAAATTACTGGAGTTGTAATACATGTTGCCTCATAGCATGGAAAAGATTCTATACGTTGTAAATATATTGTAAATAATTCTCAGAAGAATTTGTCAAAATATGCTGTTTCTGCCAATTAACTCCATCCATCTTAACGCTGGCCACAATGTAAATGACTTTATATGTTATACATATTGCCCTATACAGCAAACACAACCCTATCCGCAGCAGTACTGTTGGAAATACTGAGAAGAGTGTCTTCTAATAATAAAACAATGTTTTCATGGGCACTGTGTGTTACAAACAGAAAAACTATATTTTCCACTCCATTTTTAGCCCCCAATGCAGTACAGTGTAATAAAATGTACATGGGACACCCATTACTTAAGAGGAATGCACTTATTGTAAGTCACCCTGGATACGTCTGCTGCTAAACAACAAAACATGTATTAGTTGGAGTAAAAAGCCAGCAACAATTGCAATTTATTAGTCCCCTCTTCTGATTAATTTCTTCAATACATTCACTAGGCTATGAGGCAATATGTATCCAACAAACAGTGTTAGGGTAATACATTGTTTTGCATTGGAGGCTAATGAGGGGTCTGGTAAACATACTGGTTTCCTGTTACTGGTTGTAGCACAGTGCCACTCCAACATTTTTTTGTTAGTCAGTAGATATTCTCCTAGTAATTTCTAGTATACATTCACTGAGGTGTGGAGAATAGTTTTTGCTGTACAAAGCAATAAGCATTTCATTTTCAGTCATTTTCATTGTGGCCAGTGGTATGGGCCAGTAACAATTGCAAATAATTAGTGCCCCATGATTTGACAACATATTTTGACTACACACTCTCTTGAGTATTTCCTACAAGATATTTATTGCACTGTGTAGAATATGTTTTGCATTTGGGGCTAAGGATGAGGTGGAAAATATCATATTGTTGGATTAAGCACACCGTACATAAACCAATGAGCACTAGCAAATCAATTGTATCATAAAAATAAAGATTTTTTAAAAACAATATGCACTCCACAACAATTATAAAAATGTCTCAATTTACTCCACCTTACATAATCTTATGTCAAGTAATTAAAATTGCATTTTTTTAGTTTAGTATTTTTTAGCATGTTGATATTCGTTTTAACATATAGTTATTATACAATATGCAAACTTGCAAAAAATATATACATTTCATCCAATACATATCGGGTATTACCGAGGACGTTTATTTTGAAGGCAAACCCCAAAACCTGAGGTTCAGCTGTCATGATGCTTCACACCGCTATTCATCAATAAACCTATAAAACTCAGGGTATGAATCGAGAAAATTTGTGTTGTGCTTCTTGTTCATATAATTCGTCATTTTGATTAGCGCTGCGTTCCTTTTTAATGAGTCTCGTCATTACCCAGAATACAATGCGCGGACAACATACGGTAAACTAATTGTCGCTTTATAATCTGCCCAAAAATATATCTGCTATATCTTCCCCAAAAACATTTTTGTAAGGAATTTTACTGACTGGATAACAGTATATCTAAATATTAAAAATGATTTACACAAGCCACATATAACGATATGCACCTACAAAAACTCACAGATAAATTGTGGTCTGACTCAACCAAGTTCCTTATAATCAGTTAGGTCAAGGAAGTTAATTTGAATGTTTTGCTAAGGTATTATCCTTGCAACTCTTTTATGAACATTCATTGAAGATTCCCCCCACTGTTTAGCTCGGGAGACCATATCACATGTATTATTGTAAATACTCACCTAAATGTTGATGCCTTGTTCTTGTTTACCTGTCATAACAAATATTTGTTTGTATATTGAATATATATTGTATGGTTGTTGTTATTTTGTATGAATTTTGGATTGTAAACGTTGTCGCCATGGGTGCAAGAATATTTCCAGTGCAGTACGTGTTGAGAACATTAGGTGGCAACATTAAACCTCTACAACTAATCTGGACAAAAAATATTTGGCTCTCATTCATGGACCCGCTGTGATTTTGACCAAACTTTATCTATCTTGCTCACTGTGGGTGATATGCAAAACGAAGTGCTAACTTAATTTTGTTTCCCAAAAAGGCATCACACTTTTAGGCAGGTTGATCTAGATCATACTTATCAGCACTGAGAATAGTTTTTAATAACAAGTATTTCAATAACTTGTGAACACAAAATATATACTGAAATACAAGAATACAGTCAACAGTTTAACAATATGTTTTGGGGATAACTGTGCATACACATTGTGCATATGTGTGACTGTGTATTCCAGAGTTTTCAAGGATAGTTCAACATATGTAGCTAATCTTTTTAAATCTTTTTATGTATGCTTTGCTTGTGGTAATATATAATCAGCTTCCTTAACATGTTACTAGTGGTGGGGTGATTGATCCTTTAAAGTCAGTAATTCATTTAATACAAATTTACTTATATGTATTAATATAATTGTACTCTTTATTTTGCCAAAGCGTGCACTGCATTGCAAAACCTGCATATGGCAGCCTCTGGAGAATACTTATTTTGCAACATAACCTAAAGAGATGTTCACAGTGAGAGATGTCTCAATGCAATGATAAAGAACAGTTCAGACCAACTACCCTCAACTACCCAGTCTCTGCAAGACTGCAATGGTGCTTTAATATGCATGGCCATGCGCCTGTTGCATGTGTGTTCCTGCATTATTGAATAGGATGACTCAGGTTCACTAAGTGCTGCTCTGCAACTCAGAGTCCACTCTGTCAGTGGTCCATCTATCTATTTAAAGATAACTCTGAACATTACAGCTGCATTCTACAGAGAGCAAAGAGAGATGGCATGTTTCATATTGAATGCTGTTATATAAAGCTGGAAAATGGAAGGGAAAACATTTTTTCTGTCTTCCCTAATTTAATAAATTGATACCACCAAGTCAATTACATTACAGGGATATACATATGTCCAGATAGGAAGCATAAGCAATTGTGAATCAATGACACTTGTTTTAGTGCAATTTGCAAAATCAATTTCTCCCTCTTTATCCTTCATGGTTGATTCTTCTCTAGCATGAGGTCTATTCCAGCTGCACAGGTAGTCCAGCTCCTCAAGGATGGCATATCTATATTTGACGTTGCAAGAAGGTTTGCTGTGTCTCCCAGTACAGAAGTCGTAAGAGCATAGAGAAGATACTACGAGATGGGCCATTGCACAAGGAGAGCTAGACAAGGCCCAACAGACAAGAAATCAATCCACCCATATTGCCAAGCATCAGCCAAAGGGACATTGACCAAACACGCTGTCCCCCGTGCTGCACTGGGTCACTCTGTCATGTTCCACCTGATTCCTGCATATAGATTAAAACTCAAGCTCTGTAAATCGGTTGTAAGGAAATCAAAGCATTGGAGCAGTACGGCTGTAGAGGATCTTCGGGCATGCTTGGAGTGTACTGACTGGGATGTTTTCAGTACTGCTTCCAACAGTCTGGATGAGTTCTCAGAGGCTGTTATGTCATACATCAGCTTCTGTGAGGACTGCTTTATTCCATCACGTACCAGGGTGAGTTATAACAATGACAAACTTTGGTTCACAGCTAAACTCAGACGGCTAAGGATAGAAAAGCAGGAGGTGTTCAAGAGTGGGGATAAGGACAGTTTTAAAGAGTCAAAGTACAGTTTTAGTAAGGAGGTGGGAAATGCTAAACGCCTGTACTCTGAGAGATTACAACAACAATGCTTAGCCAACGACTCTGCTTCTGTCTGGAGGGGCCTTAGACAGATCACCAACTACAAGACTAAAGCCCCCCATTCCATCAACGAGTCTGCTTCTGTCTGGAGGGGCCTTAGACAGATCACCAACTACAAGACTAAAGCCCCCCATTCCATCAACGTCTCTGCTTCTGTCTGGAGGGGCCTTAGACAGATCACCAACTACAAGACTAAAGCCCCCCATTCCATCAACGAGTCTGCTTCTGTCTGGAGGGGCCTTAGACAGATCACCAACTACAAGCCTAAAGCCCCCCATTCCATCAAGACTCTCGCTTGGCCAACAACCTTACGCTTGGCCAACGAGTTCTACTATCGTTTTGAAAGACAATGGGACAATTCTGACACCATCCCCTGTGCCGCCATCCCCCAGACCCATCCTACCTCCCCACCTCAGCAGAACAGGTGGCCCTCCACTTTATTCTTCAACTCCTGGACTACTCAGGAACCTATGCCAGGATCCTGTTTGTGGACTTCAGCTCTGCCTTTAATACAATCATTCCAGCCCTGATGCAGGACAAGCTCTCCCAGCTGCAAGTGCCCGAATCCACCTGCAGATGGATCACTAACTTCCTGTCTGACAGGAGGCAGTGCGTGAAGCTGGGGATGAGACTGCCTACAGGTTGGAGATTGACCACCTGGTGTACTGGTGCAGAGACGGCAATTTGGAGCTCAACGCTCTGAAGACAGTGGAGATGGTTGTGGATTTTAGGAAGAACCCAGCCCCACCCCCATCACACTATTACAGAGTCCTTCCGCTTCCTGGGCATCATCATCACCCAGGACCTCAAGTGGGAGCAAAACTTCACCTCCATTTCCAAAAAAGCACAGCAGAGGATGTACTTTTTGCGGAAGCTGAAGAAGTTCAACCTGCCAAAGACAATGATGGTGCACTTCTACATAGCCATCATTGAGTTCATCCTCACCTCCATCACCATCTGGTACGCTGCTGCCACTGCCAAGGACAAGAGCAGACTGCAGCGTATCATTAGATCTGCCATCCCTCGAGGACCTGTACACCACCAGGACCCTGAGGCGCTGGAAATATTTTGGCTGATTAGGACCAACACCTCCCGCCACACAAACAGCTTCTTCCCATCAGCAGCAGGCCTCATCAACAAGGCCAGACGACATCCACTGACATTGACATTCTCTGCCCCATAACTTAAACCCATAACTTAAATTCTACATAATGAATTACATGAATGCAATTCTCTGGACTTCCTTCATGCACATTGCACTTTTCGACTTATTAAGTAAATGTTTTTATTTTATATTTACTGTAATTTTTCCTCATACTACTTAGTGTGTTTTTCTGTTATGCACCATAGCACCAAAGAAAATTCCTTGTATGTGTAAATGTAGTTGGCAATAAAGCTGTTTCTGATTCTGACTTTAGTCTTCAGTAGACACTCGAAAGTTTGCACAGAATCTGCATTTATAACCCTAATTGGCAGTTATTAGGTTACATGTAGGTTATATTTGGCTGGAACATTTCAGCGAGATAAGTAGGAGCAAGTGCATGTATTGCTTTATTGGTCAACAATAAAACCTTAATATCAGCCCTAGCCTTAACAGGCAGCCAGAATAGAGAGGCTAATAGTGGAGTAGTGGATCTTTTTATTCTAGTTAAAATTCGAGCAGCCGTGTTCAACACTAATTTAAGTGTATTTATTCATTCATCAGGGTAACCGGAGATTAGAGCATTGCATTAATCTAACATAGAAGTAACAACAGTGTGGATACATTTTTCTGCATCAGTTTTTGATAAAAAGTTTCTGATTTTAGTAATGTTCCAAAGATGAAAAAGGCAGCTATATATTTTATATGTTCATCAAAAGAGAGGTCAGGGTCGAGGGTAAAGCCATGGTTTCTCACAGTTTTTTGGGATATGTCCATACAACCATCGAAGTTCATTGTGAGATCTGCCAACAAAGCTCTTTGTTTCTTGGATCTTAAAATTAGCATTTCTGTTTTTTTTAAGGTTAAACTTTATTGTCATTGAACCGTATAAGTACAGTACAGCGAAATATAGTATGCATCCAACCAGAAGTGCAAACTAGAGCAGTCCAAAAATGGTGTGCAAAAATGTTGTGCAGGGAAGTGTGTCAGTGTACAGATGCGTCAATGTATGAGCCTATAAATGAAGCGCAGTGTTTGAGCTGGAGGTCTTTAATGGCAGGGAGTGGGGTGGTTTTCAGTCCCCGTAGGGACTTCCGGTCGGCCGCAGAGCACCCGTTGTACCAAACTGTGGCACAGTTAGTCAGGATTCTCTCGACCGTCCAGCTGTAAAAGTTTACCAGGATGTTGGTAGGTGGGCCTTCTTTAACTTTCTTAAAAAGTACAGGCGCTGTCAGGCGCCTTTTTCACCAGGCTTGAGGTGTTAAAGGACCAGTAGAGGTCCTCAGAGATGTGGACACAGGAATTTTAAGCTGGCCACACGCTCCACTGTGGTCCCATCAATGAGAACTCAGGCATGAATAAAGCCTTTAGACTTTCTGTTATCCATTCAGTTCTTTGGTCTTCCTGGTGTTTTCGAGGGCATGTTATCTGTGCACCAAGCCACAAGGTACTTGACCTCCTCTCTGTAGGCTGACTCATCGTTTTCACTGACAGACCAACCACTGTGGTGTTGTCCGCAAATTTGATGATGGTGTTGGAGCTGTGTACAGGGACGCAGTCATGGGTGAAGAGGGAGTGCAAGAGTGGGCTTACCACACAGCCCTGTGGGACACCAGTGTTCAGGGTCAGGGTGGAGGAGGTGAGGTTGTCTAACCTGACAGACTGGGGTCTGTTGATAAGAAAGTCCAGAGTCCAGTTGCAAAAAGAGAGGCTGATCCCAAGGTCATGGAGTTAAGTAACTAGTCTAGAGGGGGTGACATGTTGAATGCCGAGCGGAAGTCTATGAACAGCATCCTCACACATGTGTTGGTTTGGTACAGGGGGGTCAGGGCAGAGTGAAGAGTAGTGGAGATGGCGTCCTCAGCAGACCTGTTAGGGCGATAGGCAAACTGGTGTGGGTCCACAGTTGGAGGGAGGCGGGACTTGTCTTTCGAAGCACTTCATTATCGTGGGTGAGTGTGACAGGTCGGAAGTCATATAGGCTTGACACAGTCGACTGCTTTGGCCCTGGCACAATGGTTGCGATCTTAAAGCACGTGGGGACAACCACTTGGGACAGTGACAGGTTGAAGATGTTCATGAAGACCCCAGCCAGCTGTCCAGCACACGATCTAAGCACACACCCGGGAACACCATCAGGACCAGCTGCCTTGCGTGCGTTCACCCTGCTAAGTGCAGTAGACACCACCGCAATGGACAGAACAAAGGGGACGACATCTGGATTGAGCTTACATTTTGTGGCCAGCTTTGTTGTCCTTGCCCGCTTCATTGTCGATGCGGGCATTGAAGGTGTTCAGCTCGTTCATGAGGGAGACATCAGTGGCTGAGGGGGTAGGATGTGTAGGTCGGTAGTCAGTGATGGCTTGAATGCCCTGCCACATGCGTCGAGGGTCAGAGTTGTTGTGGAAATGCTCCTCAATCTTCTGTTGGTGGGTGTGTTTGGCCATCTTCATGCCCCTTTTCAGGTTGGCCCTGGATGTGTTGTTGGCTTCTGTATGTGAAACAGCATTGTGTGCCTTCAGCAGCAGTCAGACCTCTTTGTTCATTCAAGGCTTCTAGTTGTGAAGGTCTTTTTTTTGTTTTTGGGTGGTGACATTGTTGATGCAGGTGTTGATGTATTCCAGGATGGAGGATGCATATGTATCAATGTCAGTATTGAGTCAGTGGTAGCCTGAGTGGCAAACAGACTCCAGTTGGTGGGTTGAAATTGGAGCTGTAGTGTAGAGTCCAACCCCACAGGCCACACTTTGGTTTGTCTTTGGACTGTCCTCACTGTAGGTTTCACACGCTTGATGATGGGTAAATCCTTGAGCAGTGAAAGGTGATCAGACTGACCCAGGTGTGGGCGGGGGTGGCTTTGTAAGCCTCCGGAATGTTGGTGTACAAGTGGTCTAATGTATTGTCTCCTCTTGTGGGGCAGGAGACATTTTGATGGTATTTGGGAAAAACAGTTTTCAAGCTGGAGTGGTTGAAATCAATCAAAACAAGTTCATTGATATAGCACAATTCATACATAGGAGCAATTCAATGCGCTTTACAGAAGATAGTAAGATTAAAACAGACATGGAACAATTTAACGTGTACAGATTAAAATAAAAAATAAATAAAGATAAAAGGTTAAAGAAAAATTAAGAAGAATTTTAAAAAGGGATTTTGAAAATTAAAAAGGTCTGGCATAGAGATTCCATGTGGCTTTTAAAGTAGCTATTAAAGCTATAGGGCACATAGTGAAGTCAAGCCCTCAGTCATAGGCACGTGAAAACAGAAATTTGGGGCATGTCTAAGATCTGCTGGTAGCTTGTTCCAGTTGTGTGCCGCATAGCTACTAAATGCCACTTTGCCATGTTAGTTTGTACTCAGGGCTATACTAGCTGACCTGAATTCATAGATCTTGGAGGCCTGCTTGGTGTATATTCTTCAAACATATCCGAGAAGTAATCAGGCCCTAAACCATTCAGTGATTTATTGACTAATAAACCTGGGAATCAAGCTCTTTAATGATACTTGTTCTGTTGTTTGTGTTGCCAAATACAACAGCCTCAGTTTTATCTTGGTTTAATTGTAGACAATTTTGGTCCATCCAGGTATGTAATTGTTCTATGAGGTGACACAATGAGTCTATTGAGCTACAGTCAAACGGTTCGAGAGCCATATATATTTGAGTATCATCTGCGTAGCTATGGTAGTTGATGTTGTTGTTCTGTAGAATTTGGCCCAGAAGTAGTTTATAGAGATTGGAGAGAAGCGGTCCAAGAACTACTCCCTGGGGATTTCTGATTTGTGATTTCCAATAGTGACAAAGTAACTTCGACCATCCAAATAAGACCTAAACCAATTAAGGACTGTCCCGGAGAGACCTACCCAATTTTCCAGCCTGTGGACAAGAGTTCTGGGATCTACAGTAACAAATGCAACACTGAGATCTAATAGAACAAGGACTGTTATTTTATCTGAATCTGTATTCAGCCATATATCATTCAAAACTTTAATCAGAGCCGTTTCAGTACTGTGGTGACGTCGGAAGCCTGACAGAAATTTCTCTAGGAGACAATTCTCAGGAGTTCACAAAGTTCCTGAGTTGATTGAAGACAACCTTCTAAATGATCTTGGCTATGAAAGGGAGATTTGAAATAGGCCTCTAGTTGTTTAATTGAGAAGCATCCAGTTTTTTCTTTTTTAGTAGAGGTTTAATGGCAGCTGTTTTTTGGGATTTTGGTAAAATCCCTGATTGCAAGGAGCTATTAACTATTTGCCAAAGAAACACGCAACTATTTGCCAAAGAAACACGCAAATTCATTACATTTAACAGTAGACACATGTTCTGTTGCTGCCTGACTTAGGGGGTTTGTAAGCTTGTCAACCATAGCAAATAGCGTGCAGGTATTGTTGATATTGTTGTTTATCATTCCATTCTTTTACATTCTCTTTTCAGGGCAGTTATCGCTACCTTGGTTCTCCAAGGTGCTTTCTGTTTGCTCTGAGTAGTCTTTATCTTTATCGGTGCAACATGATCCATGACATTCAATATTTTGGGGTTGAAGTAATCAACTGACTCTGCACTTAATGTTGGCATGATAGCTATGGCCTCCATAAACTGAGCATTGGTGCCCTAACAGACTGAGTTTACTTGAACTTGGGGATGATCAGTGCTTCAAAAAAGACACAGAAATGATCAGACAGTGGCCTTTAGAAACCAGATGTCTTTCACATGTTGAGTGAGATCAAAAGTGTCAAGTAGTGCAAAAAGATCTTTGGCATATTTGTCGGTACCATCATCTATGTGGATGTTAAAATCCCCGGTTATAATAAACTGTAACGTACAGGGTAGTACGGTGCCGGTAGGTGGTGGTATTCTGGGGAGCACTTTTATTTTGAAGCTCACCTTAGTCACTTTTGACATAATGCCCACCTGTTAGCACTTTGTAATTTGTGTGTGTGTTTATATGTCCTTTGTTTCTGTCACCGGGTGTGGCTCATTGTGAATACTACACGTTTGTATGTAAGTCCGGTCGCGTGTTGTGCTGTTTGTTTTCATGTTTATTGCTGCTTGTTTCAGCACCTTTCATTTATCGTTTAGTCCATTTGTTTGTTTTCATTTGTTTGTACAATAAACCACGGATTATCACTATATTTCAAGGAAATGTCTGCTTTTGCTTCTGTCTCCACCCACACCCGTAACATAAACCAATTATAATCAATGGATGACAGAATATAGTTCAGCAAAATCATCTATGAATTTTCCAGAGTATCGTGGAGGTCTGTAAATGGTTAAAAAACAGACTTTGGGAGCATCCTTCAGTGTAAAACAGAGGTTTTCAAAAGAAATAAAATTACCAAGCAGGCAATTTTCCATTGGAATGCATCATTGAATAGGGCAGCCACTCCGCCTCCTTTCTTACCATTTTGACATGTATTCATTTAACAATGTTTGACAATGCCTAAGTATTCGGGTTAAGTGGGGGGGGGCGGAGTTGGACATAGGGAAGTGCGAGCACCAATCTTTTTGTGTAAGACCGGCTCCCTGATAGGTTTGTGTGGTGGTGGAAGTTGAGGGAGTGGAGTGGGTGGAGGTTGTGAAGGGGGAGCGGAGTGTAGTGGAGGTGGAGAGGATGATAGCGGTGGAGAGGAGGAGGATAAGTGTGGTAGAGGGGGGGATAGGGGTCGTTGAGCGCCCGCTTGGGACAAGGACAACTTTTCAAGACATTTTCTGATTTTAGAGGGTCAGGGGAGGGGGGGTGAATACTCTGTCTATGTGTATTGTCCTTCATGCTTATCCTGTTTGGGTATGGTGTTCCAAGGGCGTGACATATGTTGACACCAAGCAGCCGGCATCCCGTGATGTTTGGATGAACTCCATCAAGTCTAAAGTGGTTCTTGCAGTTCCAAAAGATATTGAAATTGTCAATAAAGTTTATCCCGTGGTTGGAGCAGGCAGATGACCGCCACATATTCAGCCCAAGGAGTCTGCTAAAAGCATCAGTTCCTTTCGCCAATGTTGGAATGGGGCCGGAATTGAAAACATTTTGAAGATTAGAGTTGCTTATTTGCTCCAGAAGCAGCATTTGTTTTGGGTGAGATGCTGCTTTTTTTGGTGAGCCAGTTTTCCTTCGTAGAATGTCAAAAAGACCAAGTGTGGATAATAATCTGCATGTCGCTAGGGTGTGTAGAGAGAAAAGCTGTGACATTTGTTGTTTGCTAATGGCAGCCTGCAGTTTTTCGCTAGCATAGCTTTAGCATCAGGTGGAATGTAGGCTGCAGTAACAACAATGGATGTAAACTCCGGAGGCAGGTAAAAGGGTCTGCAGTTAATCCTAAAATATTCTAGATTGGTAGAACAGTGACTCCCGTTGAGGTAAGCGTTGGTACACCACATTTTGTTCACTTTGTTCAAATGCACAGACCACCTCCTTTGGTCTTACCTGAGTCTACTGCTGTTCGATCAGCGCAGAAGACACAAAGGTCCTTAAGACTGATGGCATTATCCTGTGTGCGATTATTAAGACATGTATCCGAGAAATCATGACGTTGCAGTCCTTAATCCTTCTCTGTGAGATTATTCTTAGTCGTATTTCCTCGATTTGTTTGCCAGGGATTGAACGTTTGTTAAGAAAAGGCTAGGGAGAGAGGGTCGGAGTGGGTTGCATTTTAGCCTAGCTCGTAGACCCCCATGCTCACCTCGCTTTTGTTTGCGGTCTCTTTGCTGCTTTTGGCCACTTCTAGTCGGATGGGGGATTTCAGACTCCCGGGGGAATCGAGCAATCTTTGGTGGTAGGTAAAGCTGTTGGAAAAAAATTGTTGTGCTGTGTTTTTTGATATCCAGTAATTCCAGTCGGTTGTAAATATTAAACACCCGGCTGCGGCGAGTGAATAGAAATAATACTAATTTACAAAATTTGGAGAGATGCTGGGCCTCACGTTGCACACGCGCCACATATTGGCTGTTTCCCAATAACTGAGACGCATGCTTCCAAAGTATCTAATTTTGGGGCTTTTTACTGCATTGAGATATAAAACAATGTGTAATCAGCATAGCATGTACAGTGTGGCAGCATAAACAGTGAAAACAGTAATGGCCCCAAAACTGAGCCTTGATGAACATCAAAACATGATGTTTGATGACATGCCATCCTCAAACATGCCATCTATAAATGCATACTGATAACTTTCAGATTAATGAGATTTAAAGCAGGCTAAAACATGTCTGCTAAAACATGTCTGCGTAGCCCAATATGGATTTCCAGTCTCACCAAGAGAAGGCAGTGATCAATAATGTCAAAAGCAGCACTAAGATCAAGAAGCAGCAGGATGGATGCATAACAATTTGAAGGTAATTTATCTCTTCACAAATGCAGTCTCTGTGCTTTGATTAATTCTGAAACCAGAAAGGTATTTAGTTGTTATATCTAGATCCAAATGAAAAAATGTGCTGCTATTTTTAATGAGGTTGGTATGTTTCCGAGGGACAGAAAGCAATTTATTATGTTCAACATCGGCTGACCTAGCACAGGAAACAGCTCCTTAACCCTTGTGTTGTCTGTGTTTATTAGCAGAGAAAACCCCCTAAATGTTATTTTTTTTACCTGAAAATTAATGACTTTTCCTAAAGTGACCCCAAAAAGTGAAACATTGTCTTTGAAAGCTGCACATCACTAGGGTACAAAGATTGTCTTAGGGGTCATTTTTGACCCGGCAGTTATAAAACCATTATACACACCTAAAAAACAAAAAAGACACACAAAAAAAAGGGATACACACACATACAAACACAAACGCACGCACATACAATAAGATAATTTGTGCATCTGATGTCCAGAAGGAACAAGAAAATTATTTAGAGGAGATATCGGAAGAAGAAGATGGGGAAGAATACAATCCAGACCATGATGAATCATCTTCAGCTGAAGAAGAAATCCCCCAAGATTTACGAGAGACATTTTTGGCAAAGAACAGCCAAATAACATGGTCACCATATGACGACCAGGGAAGGATGGCAGCACAAAATGTCATAAGGATGACCCCAGGGCCCACAAGGTATGCAGTTGCCCATGCCCAGGATATCGTCTCAACATTCAACTTGTTTATCAAACCAGCCATCGAAAAAATAGTCCTAGGGATGACAAATTTGGAGGGTTTGCGTAAATATGGAGACAACTGACAAAGGATGGATGAGATTGATCTGCATGCCTACATAGGGCTGCTAATCTTAGTGGGTGTGTACAGGTCCCGAAGTGAGGGCCATTTTCCGTGCCACAATGCCACTGAAAGTCTTTCACACATTCTCAAGAATGCTAAGATTTGATAACCGTGAGTCAAGACCTGCAAGACGTGTGAGAGACAAACTGGCGGCCATAAGAGATGTCTGGGAGAAGGGGGTGGAGCATCTGCCGTACTTCTACAACCCTGGGCCTGAAGTAACAGTGGATGAGCAACTGGTTACATTCAGAGGTCGCTGTCCTTTCCGGCAGTATATGCTCAGGAAGCCAGCGAGGTATGGCATCAAGATATGGGGGGCCTTTGATGCACAATCCAGCTACGCTTGGAAGATGCAAGTTTATACAGGGAAGCCAACCAGTGGAGGCCTGGAGAAGAAGCAGGGGATGCGAGTAGTGCTGGATGTGACAGATGGACTGAAGGGGCATAATGTCATGTGTGATAATTTCTTCACTTCCTATGAACTCGGCCAGCAGCTCCTGAAGAAGAAGATCACCATGGTTGGCACAGTAAGAAAAAACAAGCCTGAGCTCCCCCCTGCACTCCTCGCAACAAGGGGGAGAGAGGTATTCTCATCCAAGTTTGCCTTCACCCCCACCACCACTCTGGTTTCTAACCTTCCAAAGAGGAACAAGAATCAGTGATCAGTGATCGTGAGGACAGGAAGCCAGCCATCATCCTGGACTACAACCGCAACAAAGGAGGTGTGGACAACCTGGACAAAGTTATTGGAACTTACAGCTGCCGGAGGATGACTGCCCGCTGGCCCCGGTCATCTTCCATAACATCATCGATGTGTCCTCATACAATGCCTTCGTGATATGGAACAAGATCAACACTACCTAGATGCCTGATAAGCGGAACAAGAGGAGGGTGTTCCTGGAGCAGCTTGGAAAGGCACTTGTAACCCCACACATTCAAAGAAAGGAGCGCCTGTAAAGCTCATCACTACCCCTAGCTGGGAGTGGACCGACTGCCGGCTGCCTTTAACAGAATACTCCTAATCTCAGCTCGTTACTTGTATAAAATACAGCTGGGAGCCAGAAATCTTGCTTATTGATAGGGGATCAAACACTTATTTCACTAAGTATAGTAGAGTAAAATCCCAATCAATGTATAACTTATTTGAAATGCATTTTCTGGATTTTTTTTGTTGTTATTCTGTCTCTAACTGTTCAAATAAACCTACCATAAAAATTATAGACTGATAATTTATTTGTCACTGGGCAAACATACAAAATCAGCAGGGGATCAAATAATGTTTTCCTCCACTGTAAGTATTTTTGGAACACTATGGACTGCAGTCATCCTTGTGGCTTATGTACCTTTTCCTACCATACTTTCAGTCATCTTTCCATGAATATGCTTTTAAACAGTAGTTTGATTCAATTTTGGAATATTTAGAACATATTCAGCATTTTTCTTGCTCCTCCCAGGCACATCTTTTAGCTTTCTCATGTAGATCCATACCATTCTTCAACAATATATCAACAAGACCAAATCATTTTCAAAGTTTGTCTTACATCAGTACTTGTGGTTTTGGATTTTCACCGTTTTCCTTATTGACGTTGTGGTACCCCAAAATAATTCTGAGCGTGATCCATGTGATTGACATCATGTCTCAATGCAATAAGATTATGAATATGAATGGCATTGCCATGCTTAGTAAGGGTAGTATGTTGATGGTTTTTCTTTTCTTTGTAATTGAAGTGTTCTTTTTAGAAATATTTATAATGTTGGATGTTCTTCTTTTTAATTCCAGAAGCTGCGATTCTGTCAAGGGTGTATTACCGCGCCTTAGATTAAGATCTAATTCATCGAGGTAAAGTTGGTTTCAGGTTAGGTATTCGACAGATATTCGGACATTAAAATCTCAACATCTTTTATTTTCACTATTAGGATGCTGTACACAACTACAAAGGATGTAAAAATGTGTGCCACATTGCTTATTCTTAGCTGAATGAGTTAGGGACCGGAAAAAAGTGCATGATCGATATGGGAATTTGTATGTTTACTGTTTTGAATTCCAATAACTCATTGGTCATGTGACCTACTATCCTCAAACTATGTTTGAGTATACACTGACTACCCTTATAAAATGCACACCTCTTTGATGGTCCATTTTCATCCATTTATATACATTTTTCATAATTTTTCTTGTTGAGAACTTCAATAGCTCTTTGGTCATGTGAACTACTGACCCCAAACTACTTTCAGAAAATCCAATATTTTGCCTTAAATAATGCACATGTCCAATGCAATGTCCATTTTCCTTTTGGGTGATTTCATATAAATGTTTCTAATATTTAAATTTCAATAGGCTAATGGTCATGTGACCTACTGATCTAAAGCAATAATCAGAGTATCTACTGAGTAGCTTTACATGAAAACAAAAGTATTTGCCTCTCTAACTACATGTCTAAACAGTGTATAAGCGCAACTAAAATGTTTTTTCTAGTTCTTTTTATAAATTACAGTATTCTCTCCTTAAACTGATTACTGATTACTGATACTGATTCTTCTATAGTTTTGTGTCCATGTAACTACTGGTCGCATGAGGCGGTACCTGCAGAGCATTCAGGTTGCACAGGCAGTCCAGCTCCTTCAGAATGGCACATCCATACATTTCATCACAAGAAGGTTTGCTGTGTCTCTATTATGCCAATATAAATAATGTTATGTCTGAACAATTTAGAATTAAGTAGGTAAAACGAAAAAACTCTTAACAGTTTATTTAAAATACATTGAAGGAGATCATAGTTTCCTTCCACACAGGGAAGAGTGAAGTATCTCTAACAAAATCATTAAATTCTTATAAAGAATGAGTGGGGACAAGATATGTGCATAGTCATCATGTGTAAGTAACATGTGTCATCCTTCATCCTGTCCTAATTATTTACCTACAGTGATATGGTCACATGGTCACTGGACTTAACATAGAGATAGATGTTACAAACAAACACTTGATCCACACCCACACATTTACGATGCCATTAACATTCCTCTTACTAGTCCAAAGTGTATTTTCCTGTACTCAATACCTAATCAGGCTTAAACTTTGGATGACCAATCAACACATCAGTTCAGTAAAATGTACCACAACAGTCTCCCAGCACAGTCTCAAGAGCATGGTGGAGATACCAGGAGACGGGTTGTTACATGAGGAAGGGCATCAGCAGGATCAATATTTTCTCTTTTGGGCAAGGAGGAACAGGAGGAGCACTGCCAGAGCCCTACAAAAAGACCTCCAGCGGGCTACTGGTGTGCACGTTTCTGACCAAACTGTCAGAAACAGACTTCATGAGGGTGGCAAGAGGACCCAACATCCTCAAGTGGGACTCTCTTCACAGAACAGGTTCACACTGAGCACATGTGACAGACGTGAAAAAGTGTGTCAGTGATGGTCTTGGGAGGCATATGTTTGGATTCATTGATGGCATTTACTGGCCTTCACCTTCCCCAAACCCAATTCCAATTGCGAACCTCTGGGAAATCATGTATAGGTACATCTTATGCTGCCAAGCAGTGCCACAGACTCCCAGGAGCTCACTGATGCCCTGATCCTGGTCTAGGAAGAGATCCTGCAGGAGATCATCCGAAATCTTATCAGGGGCATGCCCAGACGTTGTTGGGAGTGCATAAAGGCACGAGTTGCCGTGAAGAAATTCATGCAAGTTGGAACAGCCTGTGATTTCAATTGTTTACTTTGATTTTCTATGTGTGAATCCAGGCGTTAGTGATTATGGTTTCCATTGACATTTTGTGAACGAATTACACAATGTACAGCAAAGATTTTATATTTAACATCCTTATATATATTTTTATATATAACATTTTCATCAAGACCCGATGTGTGATTTAAAAATTCCCTTAATTTTGTGTATTTTTCCTTTGGAATTTGTGAAGGGGTCAAATGTTTTCAAACCCTGAAATATTTGAGCATCTGTTGGCATTGCATATGTTGATGTGAGGCTTGTAAAGTCTGAAATGGTGTAAAGTATTGTGCCACAAAACCCTGGAGCAGTGGAAACATGTTCTCTGGAATGTTAAATCGTGCTTCACTAACTGGCAGTCTGATGTGTGGCAGATTACAGGAGAATGCTATCTACTGGAATGCCAGTTGTGACATAATTTCCCGAGCTGCGTGTGTTTTCATGAGAACTTTGACTTGTCCCCCTGGATAAACGCTTTGCTTTTATTACAATTGTATTTTTTCGTATACATTTTTATAGTTTTGCTAGCATGGAAAACAAGGGGCTACATGAGCACCTTGTTTAACTCACTTACTGCCACAGAACTCCAGAACTCTGTCTGATGCCCAAATTCTAAAGGTTCAGCATTGTCCTGTAAATGCTAAAATCTTCTTAAGTTACTTGTTTCCTTCTAAAGCACACAGGTATATGCCAGAAATAAGTCACAGGGGGTACCCAAGGCATCCTTACATCTCTTTGGCCCAAATGCCAAATGTAATTTGAAAATTTCAATTAAACGTGTAGAAGCTTATGATTATTATCACATTGTAGGGGACAGTCTGCTGCAAAGAATGACGTGAAGTTTGTGTATTTCTGTGAAGTAGATGCCTTCCAAATCTTGACCACAAAAATAAAGTATTTCAAGATTTTTCCACCAATCAGAAACATGGACCCCAAATTGACATTTTGGTTGACATATTTTAGTTTTTAAAAGAAATAATTCGTAAAAAAAATGTATTCTGTAAATTATGTTATATTTTCGTACCATAAACCATTTATAGTTCTCAAACTTCTCAAACAATGTTTTCTATTCATCCTTCTTTTAGTTAAGGTTTTTCAGAATCCACTCTATAAACCACATCATTCTAATATAAAGGGTGACCTATTGTGAGGCCAAATAAAATAAATTGTACAATTCAATAATAATAATACATATAGCTGCAAGCAGCAATTTGGGTTACTCCAAAAAATCTGTGGACAATTGGAAAATTGACAGACATTTTTGCAAATTTTAAGTTGCAGCATACAGGAGGAGTTTAACCATGAACACTGGGATTACAAGCAGTACACTCTAACCACCGCCACAGTCAAAGTTAATAGTTTGACCATTTCAGAATGTTTGGTTTTCGGAATGTTTGGTAACCCTAATAATAAAACTAAAAATTACAATTGGATTACTCCTGACGGAGTAACTCTAATAATATTAAATATTGAGTAGTCTAAAGTGTTTGATGGACACAGACATCTGGACAAACATTCGAAAATACACAGAGGAGTAAGATAAGCGAAATAATGCAGAAAATTTCAAATTTACAGATGCCAAACTAAAAGCATTCATAGTTCTTATTCATTTGAGAGGTGTTACTGGCGGTAAAAGCATGAAACTCAATGATTATTGGTCGGCCAACAATAAGACCTTTTTGTAATGCTAAGTTTGCCCTCATCTGTGCTGACTTTCCTGGTCACCTGTGCAACCTAATATTCATGTGAACCCAACTAAGGATTTGTCTTCATATCAGTTGGATATTTGTAAACACTCTTTATTGTGCATCATTACATAGGTGAAGAAAGAACATAAGCCTATTCTAAAGGTAGCTGGGCTCAACAGAAAAACATGTTTCCCATCAAAACAACGTGTTTTATCTTAATCAATGTAATTTATCATGTCCTGGCTGGGGCCCCAAGCCTTCTCTATGCCTTGGGGCTCACCCCCAGTCAGGACATGATGCATAGAGAGGCATCTAGCCTCCTCTATGCCGCTGTGGGCTCCCCAGTCAGAGCAGCTGTGTTCAGTTGCCTCTGATTGGGGAGCCTACTTAGGCTAAGTTATTCCCACACTCGGCGTGGTTTATTGTTTGTTGGTAATGACAATGCTCACAGTCCTATCTTGGTTTATACAGTTATTCCTGTGGATACTCTACACGTTTATTTGTAAGTTGTTTAAGTTCTGTTTTGCTGTTTACATTCAGCACCTCTACATCTACAGTTCGTGTTTAGTGTCTGTATTATGGAATAAATTCACTTTTACTTTACATAATCTCTGTATTTGGTTTCGCTACACACCATGGATGTGACATAATTTAACCTCCTGATGAATTGAATATGTACTTACAACAATGGTAAGTAAAGGAAATGTGATGGGAAAGGTGATTTCATGAGAAATTTGAATGAGCCCAGCTACCTTTAAATAGAATTATAATCCACCACCACCTACAAAACAATACACCACTAAACATTTCTACAAATATCCGATCCTAAATTGCAGAAAATTTCTTAGCAATGAGCAAAGCAACAGTGACCAAGGACTCCGACAAATGGCACCCGTTAGAGTTCAAATAAAGTAAAAATTGGGGGTTCGGGTTCAGCCTCCTTGGTGCCACTCCAGTAATAAACCAACTTAGGTTTTCTCAGCATCAATCTGTATGTTCAGCAATACCTCCATATCCTGTCAATCAGTGGGCTTCCACTCTCTCAGATGGCATGTGGAGTGAGCTGACCCAGGCCAGGAATCGCCTCCATGTAGCAATTTGCTTCAGTGACCATGATATAGATTATATCAGGAGAAAACATTAACAAAAAAATCATTCAGGTCGCTGCTACTCTACACTCTTAGCGGGCCTGGCCAGTAGTTGTTGTTTGATAAGACCCACCTTCTAACAGTACTGCAAAGAGACTCAGTTTTCATGCCTGTCACCTCCTGTCACTCTCTATACTGCCTCTATGCTCACTCCACCCATCTCCTCGCTGTCCACCTCCTTCTCAGACCCCTCTTCGTCCTCTATCTCCAGGTTGGATCCATTAAATTCCATCTCACTGTCGCTGTCCCAGGTAAAAACAGAATTTGCTTTTTGCCATTTTTCTCCCAAATCGCACCGGATGCAAACTACTGTCGGACAACATTAGATCCGGCTTCGGGGTGGCATAGCGTCAGGAACAAGGTCTATGGCGCAGTCCCAGGAACAGTGAGGAGGGAGACACCTGGCCTTCTCATTGAAAAACACCACGCCCCAGTCAGCATACACAGGCGGGATGCTGGTTGGTAGGGCGTCCTCCAGACTCTCCACTAAAATTGTTCCACACGTGATGGAGAGACAGGTCTCCGTGGACCATCCCAGAATCATCCTCTTATTCCAGGCAATGTTGGTGTTTTGTTTCTGGACCCACAGCAGACCCAGACGATGTCATGACCATTACTTCCAGTCTCTTCGATGGCAGCCATTGATAGTGTGAGCGGCGGGTCACATTGGTTAGGCACAGCGCGTCAAGCGGTCATGGTCCCAGAGCTGCCCGTCAATGGCAGTGGCCCAGACTATGTAATCGTCAAATGGCATGGACTCGCTGACACAAGGCAGCTCCATATGGACCTCCTTCCGCTGTCCCCTGGTCCGTAGAGCCGTGCTAATTCCCTGTCTAAGACGCTATTATGGCAAATTTCCTGTCTATACGAATTATAATTTTGGCAAGAAAACTCTTGCACAATTAAAAATTTAAGAAAGATTTACTTGCAAGGAATGCCTAGTTCCATTCCACCAAAGTGACAGAGAAGTACAGTACCTCTAACTATTTAATAGTTACATACAATACTTAAACAGATTGGGGTCCCCTCCCAGGGTGCAGTTGCCAATTCGAGGGCTCGCCCAATGAGCAGAGTGATTATCGTGGTCACCTTGTCATAATCTGTCAATGGCAGATCACCAAAATACAACTCACACAAAAGAAGGAAACATGAAAACCCTCTGGATTGCTGTCATGCTTTTCAGGCACTGCCTTCAGGAAGTTCCCTCACTTGAGTGCGGCTAGGCTCCTCATGGTCGGTGACAGGAGGTTTAACCCATTCTCTCCCAGTGGACATGACGATTTGTTCATCCATTTTAAACATAAATAAACATTTTCCATGATGCTTGTTCGTGGTCACAGATAACATCAAAGGTTAAAGTAATCCACACTTAACTACTTTCCCTCTCCACCCCATGTCCTACAAACTTACCTGCATTCTTTTACCCCGGTTGACTCGGCATATATCTCAAAAATAATTGTATCATCAAAAACAACTACCTGCATCCCCTTCCTGCATCTCTCATCAAGGCTTGCCTTCCTGCTCTCTGTCCATACATCACTCAAATAGTCAATCTCTCTCTCTCCCTTGGCACTGTTCCCTCAAACTACAAAACTGCTGCAGTCACCCCCATCTTAAAGAAACCTGGTCTCGACCCCACCAATTTTAATAACTTTCACCCCATCTTCAACCTCCCCTTCATTGCAAAAACCCTCAAAAGGAAAGCCACCTACTCAACAACAGTTCATTTGAACCGCTTCAGTCTGGCTTCTGACCACTCCATAGCACCAAAACTGCTTTTCTCAAGGTTGTCAACAACCTCCTCATCTTTGCTGATGCTGGTGCCCTCAACATCCTTATCCTCCTCAACATGAGTGCTGGGTTTGACACTGTTAACCATCAGATTCTTCTCACCAAGTTTGAGGCTCTGGGTGTTGAGGGAACCACACTCTCCTGGCTACACTCATACCTCACCAACCATACCCACAACTTCTCCCTCAATGGCCACAATTCTGAATCTGCTGCTGTCACGCAGGGTTTCCCACAGGGCTCAGTTCTTGGACCCTTGCTCTTCATCTACATCTTCCCCCTTGGTAAGATCCTCTGTCACTTCATACTAGACTTCCACTGCTATGCCGACGACACTCAAATTTACCTCAGCCCCAGATCTCTCACCAACCCACCTTTGGTCCACATTGAATCCTGCCTATTAACAATAAATACATGGATGCAGCAAAGTTTCCTGAAGCTCAACAGTGAAAAAACGGAACTATTACTCATTGGTACTAAATCCATCCTCACCAAAACTGTACCTTTACTCTCACCATTGATGACATTGTCTCTCCAACTCCTCACGCACGCATTCTATGTGTCATTCTGGACTCAGCTTTGAACACCACATGAAACAGACTTCATCTCCGCAATATTGCCAAGCTAAAGGCCTCCCTCTCCCATACTGCAGCTGAAACCTTAATACATGCATTTAACTACTGCAACTCTCTTCTTTCTGGCATCATCTTTATCTCTCCATAAACTAGAAATGGCCCAAAACTCAGCAGCCAGACTCCTCACCCACATTAAATCCTGTCAGCACATCACCCCTTTCTTCCGAGAACTTCACTGGCTCCATGTTCCCCAGAGCATCGACTATAAAATTATTCTGCTCACCTACAAAAACCTCCATCAGCTTGCTCCCCCATACCTCTCCGATCTTATTCCACAAAACCAACGGTCTTGGTCACTGCGCACTTCGACGGCTGGCCACCTTATCAACCCCCTGTCCAAGCTACGTAGCTTTGGGGTCCACTCCTAGGCTGTGAAACTCACTTCTGCAATCCATCCATGACTCTGAATCTATTACCATCTTCATCCACCGCCTCAAGACTCATCTGTTCACACAAGCCTTGCCCTAGCCCCTCCTCTTTCCCCTCGTTCCATTGTCTTGTCCGAGTCATTTTCTTTTCTTGTCTGTGTATTGTCCATTCACTCTAGTAGCATGTTGCTTGTTCTGTATCAAATGTAAAGTGTCTTTGGGCCTATAGAAAAGCGCTATATACATTTTATATCAATCATTGTGAAGCGCTGTAACAGCATGTGCCCTCTCCCTGAGTGTTTTTTCACAAATAAGAGGCAGACAGTGGTTTGTATTTTAACACTAGAAGCGCCGAGCCATTGTTACCCCCCTAAAGCGCTGTTTGGGCAAAATTTGCCCATGAGTCTACAGGCAGGGACGTATTTACTGACTTGTAATGGTCGCTAGATGTCGCTTCTTTTTCGGATCCAAAGTCAAGGCCGAATCTTTTGGGTGTCTGTTTTATCTTGTGTCAAAGTGTTTTGATTCAGTGTTGCTCTGTTTTCGAGGTAAGGGTGTAATGATTGCAGTAACTACAATGGTTGGTTGTTATATACAATATTGCAGTTTGAAAATATTGGTGGTATAATAAAAATAACAAGGAAGAAAATATAAAGTCAAAATGACTTTGGCAACTGAACTGGTGATGTCAAGGAGATTGTCTTGCACCTTCACCTTACTGTCGATCTATGGCCAATGTCCGTGTTACGTTTTACATTTCACAATAAATCGACCTGCTCACAAAACCCAAATATCACTAAATGAAACAAGTGACATTTAAAAGAACAAACTAAGAACATAATTATAACCCTCTTTCATGTATATTTTCAATTAGGTAAATACCAAACATTCCGAAATGGTTATGTTAAAATGTTTGCCGGTGGCGCAGTGGTTAGTGTGTACAGATTGTCTACCCAGGGTTCATGGTTTGGTTTTCCCCTGTCTGCTACAACTTAAAATTTCCTTTTACGCTTCCTCAATTTTCCAATTGTCCCCAATTTTTGGATTAACCCAAATTGTTGCTTGCAGCTATATGTATTATTATTGTGTTGTACACTAAATAGTGGCGGAGAAAATAACACACTATAAAATCTATAGAATGCGTTTTACAGAATAGCTTAACCTTCATTTTCAATCATCTCCCAACTACACAATAGGCATGACAAGGACGAGCTATTAAAATTACAATGTTTCATGTAAAATCACCTCTTGGCCATTGCATTGTGCTCAGGGTTTTTTTGTTTCTTTGCTTGAGCTAGTAAAGAATGCACCCATCCCCACCAAAGACCGCATCGCGAATCAATAGATTTGGTCTCAAGTCAAATCGCTAACATGTCTGGCAGAGCTCACAAGTTTGGTTCCCTGAACATTGAACGCTGACTTTACATCTCCTTTTCGCAAACGGATAACAATATTGTCCGCTAACCGCTGACCAGCCAGCCTACATTCGTATTTTCCATAAATAGGGTTGTGTGTTCAACATATATTTTGTTTGCGGCTACCCAGATTTTAATGCCAAATGTGTTTATTGGCCATTGATTGTGTAACGCAACACCGGGCCTTGATGGGGAAAAGTTATTAATTTACAGTTATGTTCTTACTGCACTGGAAACAAACAGAAAAACAGGGATTAAAAGTCGCTGAGAATACCAAGCATAATATAACATATTTGGCAACTGAACTGGCAATGTCAAGGAGATAGATTTGGTCTTAATTCAAGTCGCTAACACGTCTGGCTGAGCTCACAAGTTTGGTTCCCTGAACATTGAACGCTGACTTTACATCTCCTTTTCGCTGTCGCATAACAACATTGTCCACTACTTTCATTTCTCCATAAATTGCGTTGTGCATTCAACATGTTTTTTGTTGAACCGCTATTCAGAATACAATGCCAAATGTGTCCGGTTAATTGGCCATGTATTGTGTAAAGCGACACCGCGCCTTGTTCATCTACTACAGTTATGTTCTCACTGCACTGTATTTCACAAACGTATCAAATACCTTCGATATCATTGCAAATGCATAATTCACAAGACAGGCAGTCCTTGTGGTCCTGTCATCAAAGCGCAGATATCTGAGAATTTTTGATTTTCATTTCAGTTGACCAATAATCATCGAGTTTCATGCTTTTATCGCCAGTAGCACGTCTCAAATAAATAAGATCCACGAATGCTTTTAGTTCGGCATCTGTCAATTTTAACTTTCTTGCATAATTTTGCTCAGCTCCCGCTTCCGTGTATTTTCTAACGTTTGTCCAGAGTGTCAATCAAACACTTGCAGGAATAAAAATGGCCGAACGCGCAATTTAACATTGAACAGGAATTAAATAGCCTCATTAAGATTTTCTCAGTGTGATTTTGACAATTTAAAAATACTGGGTGATAAAACACACATATTTAGGAAAAGTCAAAAAAGCAGGGTCCTGGAATTAGATCGAGAGCAAAGATATATTTTTTTCCCTCTTCACTGGGTAAAGTTTGCCTGCTCTGGTGCTTCTAGTGTTACAGGAACCTTTTAAGAGATTCTGTGCAATCATTTGTCTTAGGAGAAATTAAGTCTAAAGTGTAATTTCTTTATTTATTGGCAGTTTAATAAAACCAATGTAAAAACACACTGAATTGTTGATATCAGTAAACAGCAGGCAGCTGATGTAGCTAGTTAAATCAACTGTCCCAGCTGATTTAACTAGCTAATCACCTTACAATTTCTCCAGAAATTGTACCCTCTCTTGTTGGCTCTGTTGTTTAAATCCTGTATAGAATTTTTTTTATCATCTTTTTTGGGATGATAATCCCACTTTACCAGACAAAGCAGGCCATAGTGAAACTGTGAAGAACTGTGTCGGCACTTAGAGGAATGCCTCCAATCAGCCCTCAGTAATCCACTCCACTGTGGAAGAAAAGCCCAAAAAAGACCCTACATCTTCCCAGTCCTCCAGAATATGTAGTTCATACAGACACTGATTTAGAGCAAGCTGGTAGGCATTACTTTGAAATGGCACGCACTGGCTGAGAATAGGAATGTGTCATGTCCAAAGAGCTGAGATGCAGGCTCGTGAGGAACAGTCACCAGCATGATTTCCCTTTTGAGAGCAAGTCATTAAGGAGAGGAGTTCCGGTACCCTCCCAAGCATGAAGTCACTGCAATGACTAGAAAAATTGTGGAGTACTATCCCATGCTACAAGATAAACATAAAACTATGAAACATGTAAGTGATGAAACATTGTGCTATATTTTTTATTGTACTTAAGTTTTAGCATCTATGTTCATTTATTTTTGTCTGACATTGTTCATCTGTGACAAAGTTGTGACAAATGTAACATTTTATTTACCACAGATGAGTATAAACAATAATCTTTACAAGAGGCTGCAAAATGTGAAGTCCCCACACAAGAGACAGGGACCAAAGCCAGAGAGGGGCCATCTAAAGTAAAGGCGGCGCCTTGACTTCTCATCAAGTGACAATGGACAAGACTACGATGCAGAGTTAAGTGGTAGATCAAACGTTATTTTGCATGAAACACCAGGGAGCTGTTCTACGATGGCCACACTGCATGAACATTGATTGCAATATGGCTGGGCAATATTATCATCGTTTTTTATATCATTATATATTACAGATAGTTATATTTTAAATTTCTGATTGTGATTTGACAAATAACTGCTCATTTGTTTGAATTCATTTTGCCCTCAAAACTGCATATAAAAAGCTTTGGGGGTTAAGATTGTTTCATTTTGCAATATATTTTTTACTTTTAACTGTCAAATTGTACGTTATTATTCAACCACAACAGACAATTTTATAAGAAAAATGTTGGTAAATGTTAATCAAAAACCCATATAACCATATAGAATGATGTGGCCAATACTCATTTTACCTATTCTCCATTTTAGCAGACAGGGATAGCCTGACAACACAGGCCAGGCATTATAAAACTCTGCAGGAGATGTATAAAAAAACTAAACCCAACCAAGATGCAGTCTCCCAATCCTTGACTTAGAGTTTCAAGCAAGATGAGCCTTCATTGACAGTGATGCCCTGAAAGAAGAGGAAAGGCCCACAAAAAGCCTTGTTGCTTATCCATGTTTCAAGGATATTCATAATATCACACATTTTCTCCCTAAATATATTTCCAAAGGTGCTATAGACAATAAATTGATATTGGTAACAACTCGAGTAATACATACATACAAAAAAAACTAAGCAAATAAACTCAGAAATGAAGTTATATGTAAAAATGTGAAATGATACAGGGAAAAAGTATTGAACAAGCTTACTGATATTTATTTAATACTTTGTACAAAAGCCTTTGTTGGTAAGGACAGATTCAAGACGCCTCCTGTATGGAGAAACTAGTTGCATGCATTGCTCTGGTGTGATTGTGGCCCATTCTTCCACACAAACATTCTTCAAATCTTGAAGGTTCCATGGGCCTCTTCAATGAATCTTGATCTTCAGTTCTTTCCAAAGATTTTCAAAGGAATTTAAGTCAGGTGATTGGCTGGGCTATTCTGGCATCTTTATTTTGTTTCTTTGACACCATTTGAGAGTTTTTGAAACCATTTGAGAGTTTACATTGTGTGTTTGGGACAATTTTCTTGCTGAAATGTCCACCCTCATTTTTCATCTTTATCATCCTGGTAGATGGCAGCAGATTTGTGTCAAGAATGTCTTGGTAAATTTGACCATTCATCCTTCCTTCAATTATGTGAAGTTTGCCTCTACCATTTGCTGAAAAGCAGCCCCACAACATGATGATCCCACCTCCAAACCTCACTGTGGGTATGGTGTTTTTAGGGTGCTGTGCCATTTGTCCTCCAAACATGGTGTGTATTACGGCATCTAAACAGTTACATTTTAACTCTCATCTGACCACACTATATTCTCCCAGTATCTTACTGACTTTTCCAAATGTTTTGCATTAAACTTTAAACAAGCTTTAACATGCTTTTTTTCAGCATTGGAGTCTTGCGTGGTGAGTGTGCATACAGGCCATAGCGGTGGAGTGCATTACTTACTGTTTTCTTTGAGACAACAGTACCTGATAATTCCAGGTCTTTTTGAAGCTTTCCACAAGTGGTCCTTGGCTCCTGGACAACTCTTTCGATAATTCTTTTCACTACTCTGTCAGAAATCCTGCGAGGAGCACCTGGTTCGAGGCAAATTTATGGTGAAATGAGGGCCTTTCCAGTTCTGTATTATTGTCCCAACAGTGCTCACTGGAACATTCAGAAGCTTAAAAATGTGCCTGTAACCAATGCCATTGTTATGTTTTGCAACAATTAGGTTGTGAAGGTCTTGAGACAGCTCTTTGCTTTTACACATCATGAGATGTGTCTTGTGTGACACCTTGGCAATGAGACCTTTTTGTAGGGCATAAGTTGGGGCTGAACCAGCTGATATTTATTTGCACTGACAAGGGGCTGGATTGCTTTTTAATTACTGATAGATTTCAGCTGTTGTCTTGGCTTTCCATGCCTTTTTGCACCTCCCTTTCTTCATGTGTTCATTACGTTTTCCTGTGTCATTTCACATTATGAACATTACTTGTGAACATTTCATGTAAATAGCACTTTTGGAAATATATTTTGTGAGAAAAATGGTGACGTGTTCAATACTTATTTCACCTGCTGTATATATTTCATGAAAACGGTGTGTTGGTAACAATGGGAAATATTTTTTATGTGCTTCTATTCTGTTACAGCTTTGATACCCAGAGAACTTGTGTGGTTTTGGCCAGAACACACTGTGACGCAGAACCAGTCGTGTTCCAGCTGCTTTGGAACGCTGATATCCATCCGCCCATAGATGGCCTTCCATTGCAAGCCCCACCTGGACTGGACATGGCCAGGCAGGAATACCTTTCTGAGAAGATCAGATATTTCTGATGCACAAAAACACATCACATGCAGGTTTTGGTTTTTCTAATGCTTTGCCCCAGCTGAAAAGCACAGTGTTTATACATTAAAAAACATTTAACAAGATGCTTGCAACGTCTACTGTCTTCAACTTAAGTCAGGGCTGACTTAAAAATAATACTTTAAAATGTTCAAATGTAAGCACCATGAAATGCATAACTTATGTGTATTAACCCTTAAAGGTCTAAGGCTTTCTTGGGATTTAAAATCTGCCTTTCACTATCTTGACCTTTTGACATCTCAGGAGGTCATCCTTTATATTAGAATTATGTCCTTTATATTGTGGATTCTCAAAACCCTAAACTAGAAGGAGGATGAATAGATGACATTGTGTGAGAAGTGAGTATATTGAATATATTGGTGAAAATGTGTGAAGAGGATATAAAAACGTATGTTGACATGTAGTTGTTTTTATTGAGAAGCACATAGTATACGCTTACAGGTAGGGCTTTTATTTTTAATTTAAACATCCCTTGTGGTTCATAACAACTCTAAGTTGTTTATTGTATGAGCATATAACATAACTACCTGAAAAACTGCATTATTTCTTTCAAAAACAGTAAAATATCAACCAAAAATGTCATTTTGCGGTGCCTGTATCTTGATGGGGGATCACTTTATATAAAAATCTAAGATCAGATTTGATTCTGATCAGATCAGCCTCAGATTTTTTTATGAAATCATGAAATACAGTGTTTTTGTGGTTGAGATTTGGAACGCTTCTACTCTACAGAAATACATAAACTATATGTCATTATTTGTAGGCATCCATAATTAATAATTCCGAAGATATAAATAGAAATGTAACGGGTGGATTGTATTGTTTATGTTAGTGTTTTTGTGGTCGATATCAGAAGACAACGTGGTAAAAATCGTAGGCTTCTAACTTTAACCAATCTGGAGATAAAAATAGAAATATAACAGGTGTGCATTTCGATGCAATTTTGCGTCAATCACCCTTCTTGACACAGCAAACCTTCTTGTGACGGCAGGTATGGATGGATATGCCATCCTGGAGGAGCTGGACTGCCTGTGCAACCTAAATGGGCTGCAGGTACCGCCTCAAGCTACCATTAGTGATAAGGACATCTTTTAAAACCCGAAAAGAATCAGTCAGAAAGTATAAGGAGCGAGCAATTGTCTGTGGCCACCACCTGCAAGAACATTTCTTTTTCATGGGTTGTCTTGCTTTTGCCTCTCCAGTGCACATGTTGTCACTTTAATTTGCACCAATGCGGATGACAGTGATTAACAATCGCTTATGCTTCCTATACAGACAGATTGATATCCCTATATATATATATATATATATATATATAGGGATATATTTTATATATATATATATATATATAGAGAGAGAGAGAGAGAGAAAGAGATTTGTATCTATCTGTCATCATAATGTACAACTAAAGGTCAAGTAAAGGTAAACCATGGGATGACCATTTTGACCAGCAACATGTAATTCAATCATAATTGACCTCCACCTTCTCTGATTCGCACACAATCACACACACACACACACACACACACACACATTTAATTCACATCTGCAACCATTAGTGTGTAAGTGACACAGAGAGAGAGAAAGAGAGATGGGAATAAACAGGCTTTTAAAAAGATTTGATAGTGATTTGAAGTGTCAGTTAATGCAGCGCATTTTAGCGCGAGACGATTTCGAAAGCCTAGGAAACAAGTTATGACGACTTGAATACAATTACTGACAAGTGTTTTCATAAAGACCAATCGTCAAAAGCTTTCGTTAAGTTTTCGTAATTTTTTCTACATTATGTCTGACGGCTTATTCCATAACAACAGATATTTTTTCCTGCGTTGTTTTGTAGAGGCGTTTGCTTTTAGAGATGTTTCAATGACTGCGTGTTTTTAGGAAAGGGTTCATGAACATCAGGATGGAAATTACAGGTAAGTGTTTGCAGCCTACAGTCACGGTTTTTGCCAACATGTTCGAGCCATTTAATTGTGTTAAAATAATATGGTGTGCTTCTATCACCTTTTTTTAGGATTAGTAATTATGGGATGGTGAAATTCTCCTGTTAATCTCCTTTTCTTTCATCATCGGAAACCCAGAGTATATTACTCGAATATTCTGCATCTAATATACGGTAAACGTGAAGAGTTTGCAGTGTTACTTCATTAAGTACAAGTTCCAATTTACACAGATGCATATAAAACGGATCCTATTGCATGGATAGGTTACATTGATGGAACGTTTCGAGCGTGCGTCGTTTTGACCTACGTTTTTAAATTCGCGTTTCAGTCATCTAATCAAACTAATGTTGCTTCAGTTTGTCTGACGTTGTTTGCGTTTTGGATGAAGCTATGTTCCGCGACACTTAAAGCCGTTACAAATGTGGATATTTATCTTGTTCAGTCATTGTGTACCCTAGTACCCTACTGCCTATTCAGAAAGAGGTGCGGTTGTGGTTGAGTTCTCAGAAAAGGATTTACAAAAGATTCATTGGCTACCTAAAGTCGTGTGCGTGTTTTGTCGGTGGTAGGGGGGATAATCTACCTGGAACCTACAATTTTTTACCTGGAAGAATCTGGGTTCCAATTTAAACCAAACATTGGACAGCCATGGTAGTCTAAATTAATTGAACCAGAGTCTTAATTTTGATTAAACATTTGGACACACCTACTCATGTTAGGGGAGACCCGGAGGTGTTGTAACACTGGGTTAAATGTAATGCTGTCAGTTTGACCAATCAGAAAAGAGGTGCTGTGATGTCATTACTATCGTAGAGTCCCATTTCCTTCTCATGCTCATATGAGAAGTGGCATGTCTCTGTTAGCAACATTGTACATTTTGCAACCAAAGACCTGAGATAAGGTAAGGTGTTCTTCATTCATGCATACTCAGACCTGAGTTTAAGGTTCTAAAATGTTTTTTTTGCCTAGCGTTCGTTCTATTGTAGATGTAATGTGGCAACTTATTTCCCCTAAAGTAGCTATTCTCTAGTTTAGTTTGCATTTATGCTAACTTCAAACCCACATACCCTAAATAGGCTAGGCTGGTTGTTGTGGGTATGGTTGAAACCGTTCATAATAATAAGAATTTCTGAATTGTGTGCATGGAACACTTTGTAAATTTGAAGACAAAAGAAATGTGGGTCCACAAAGCCTGCACTCCAGGGGCAGCCGTTTACATTTGTCACAAAACTCTCACTCAAACAAGTAAAACAAAAACACACAGAAATTGTTAATTTCAGTTAATGAAATGTTTTGAAGAAATACGTTTTTTTTTTCGTCACTTTGAATGTTATTGTATATATTGTATAGTGTGGATCTTATTTTAGCAAATGACCTGTCTTTGCAAATGACCAGGTTACATACAATCCCAGCATGTGTTACAACTCACCCCAGTTGTGTGGCTGTTTGTAACAACGGAATTCTTTGTATTTGACACTAACTCAAATAAACTGTGATGTTGTAGTACAGCCGTGGCCAAAGGTTTTGAGAATGACAAACATATTGGTTCAGATAAAGTTTGCTGCTGCAGTGTTTTTACTTATTTTTAACACAAGAAGCGTTGAGTCATTGTTACCACCGCCAATGCATAATACAACCCAATAGGCTGGACAAAGAGGAGCTATTAAAATTATGTTTAAAACATACAGTGGGGAGAACAAGTATTTGATACACTGCTGATTTTGCAGGTTTTCCTACTTACAAAGCATGTGGAGGCTGTAGAAGTCAGAGACCTCTCCGAGTTCCTATCAGAGAATGTTCACACATTAAAAGTCTTACAAAAAAGCGATCGTCTTTATTAATACAGATATATATACCCGGAGATCAGATTTCACCCTCTAGTTAGAGCAAAACGAAAAGATCTGAGGTCCGAACGCAGCGGACCTTGTTTATATGGAAAGTTTCCCCCCTCCCTGTCCCTTACAGAAGATCTCACTAAACATGACTCATGAAGACCTCACTAAACATGAATCAGGTGTATGTGTTCTGTTGTGTGGCTCTCGTTGTCTAGGAGTGAGCCATCTGGCGACCTTGAGTGTGATGTTTTGGCTTTTTCTGCTCCTCTCGCTCCTGGGCTCTCCATCAGTATCAGTATTTGCGTGCGTGTTTAAGCTCTGTGTCAGATAGCGTGTTTTACTGAGCACAGTGTCCTCGCCTCAATCTCGGGGCCATGGACCTATAATGTCTACTTCATCAGTATAATATTAAACTTACCCATAACTAAAATATCATTACATA
>JACXGK010001584.1:0-12541 GCA_016801125.1 Novumbra hubbsi | reverse complement strand
AGGCCTGTAATTCTTATCATAGCTACACTTCAACTGTGAGAGACGGAATCTAATACAAAAATCCAGAAAATCACATTGTATGATTTTTAAGTAATTATTTTGCATTTTATTGCATGACATAAGTATTTGATACATCAGAAAAGCATGCACTGTCTTGACCAGGGGGCCCTTGCGTGCGCTGCAGGATTTTAATCCATGACTGCTTAGTGTGTTACTAATGGTTTTCTTTGAGACTGTGGTCCCAGCTCTCTTCAGGTCATTGACCAGGTCCTGCCATGTAGTTCTGGGCTGATCCCTCACCTTCCTCATGATCATTGAAGCCCCACAAAGTGATATCTTGCATGGAGCCCCAGACCAAGGGGGATTGACCGTCATCTTGTATTTCTTCCATTTTCTAATAATTGCGTTGCCTTCTCACCAAGCTGCTTGCCTATTGTCCTGTAGCCCATCCCAGCCTTGTGCAGGTCTACAATTCTATCCCTGATGTCCTTACACAGCTCTCTGGTCTTGGCCATTGTGGAGAGGTTGGAGTCTGAGTGTGTGAACAGGTGTCAAACAGGTGCAGTTAATACAGGTAATGAGTGGAGAACAGGAGGGCTTCTTAAAGAAAACCTAACAGGTCTGTGAGAGCCGGAATTCTTACTGGTTGGTAGGTGATCAAATACTTATGTCATTCAAATTAATTACTCAAAAATCATAAAGTGTGATTTTATGGATTTTATTTTTAGATTCCGTCTCTCACAGTTGAAGTGGACCTCTACATGCTTTGTAAGTAGGAAAACCTGCAAAATCGGCAGTGTATCAAATACTTGTTCTCCCCACTGTATATGTATTATTATTATTATTATTATTATTATTGAATTGTACACTATTTTATTTAAGAGTCAATTAAAATAAACAGTTGTTTTCCACATACATAGATACAACTACTAGACGTCTTAAATATGTATGGCACTGAATCATAACGCAAATAAGACTTGATGTTTCGGACCTTTGCTTGAAGTAATTTGGTCTAGCTGGACTTTTCTACATTTTAATTGAATACCACAGATCTACTTATACACTAAATAAGAAAATTGTCTAAATAACAGAAAACCCGTATATGGGAGCCCTTGCGACATCTGCTGATAGAAAAGCGAATTACAGCCTTGGAATGCAGGGTGAAAAATGGCTGAACGCGCACCGGGCAAAGTTTTTACATTGAACAGGAATGAAATGGCTTTAAATCAGCTTTTCCAGGTATGATTTTGAAAATAAAAAAATACTGGGTGATAAAACACACATATCTAGGAAAAGTAAAAAAATGCAGGGTCCTGGCTTCTAGTGTTAAGATGTTACTATGGTATACGGAAGTATAATTACAAGCATTTCATAAGTATCAAAGGTTATTATTGAATTCAATATTTGCAATGTTGACCCTTCTTCAAGACTTCTGCAATTCACCCTGGCATGCTGTCAATTAACTTCTGGGTTATATCCTGAAGGCAGCTCATTCTTGCATATCCAATGCTTGGAGTTTATGTTGTATGGGTTTTTGTTTGTCCACCAGTTCTCAATGGGATTAAGATCTGGGGAGTTTCCTGGCCATGGACCCAAATTGTCGATATTTGTTCCCAAAACCACTTAATTATCACTTTTGCCTTATGGCAAGGTGTTCCATCATGCTGGAAAAGGCATTGTTTATCACCAAACTGTTCTTGGATGGTTGGGAGAAGTTGCTCTCAGAGGAAGTTTAGGTATTATTCTAGATTCATGGCTGTGTTCTTAGGCAAAATTGTGAGTGAGCCCACTCCCCTGACTGAGATGCAATCCGACACATGAATGGTCTCAGGATGCTTTACTGTTGGCATGACACAGGACTGATGGTAGCGCTCACCTTTTTTTCTCCGGACAATCGTTTTTGCGGATGCCCCAAACAATCAGAAATGGGATTCATCAGTGAAAATGACTTAACCCCAATCCTCAGCAGTTCAATCCCTGTACCTTTTGCAGCTTATCAGCCCTGTCCCTGATGTTTTTCATGTAGGAAGTGGCTTTTTTGCTGCCTCCAAAAGACGTTGCCATTCCTATGCAAGCTCTGTACAGGTGCTGAAGGAAGAACAATGATTTCAAGTCCCTCCTTTTACACCTTCCAGTATGTTATTCAAACTCAATCAGCATGACAGAGTGATCTCCGGCCTGGTCCTCGTCAACACTCTCTCCCCTGTGTTAACGAGAGGATCACTGACATGATGTCAGCTGGTCCTTTCGTGGCAGGGCTGGCATGTTTTTATTGGGATTAAGTTCATTTTCATGGCAAGGAGGGACTTATTTAATTAATTGCAATTTATCTGATGATTCTTCATGACATTCTGGAGTATATGCAAATTGCCCTTATTAAAACTGAGGCAGCAAACTTTGTGAAAATTTATATTTGTTTCATTCTCAAAACATTTGGCCATGGCTGTAGGTATTCAGGTTATATTTTTAGAACAAAGGTATGGGTAGTATGTATGAAAGTTCGAGAGACCCAGCACAAACACTACTGTGTAACTGATGCTCAAACAAGGTTTGAGCTCAGGTGTTATTTTCATGCCATATTTCTCTCTTAATAAATTTTTTTACTATTTCCCAAATTGTAGAAAAATTGTGAAGACACAAGTATGAAAGCACACATGGAATCATGTAGTAAGGATTTTTGATTTGTCCATAAAATGCCTAAATATTTCAAGCGGTGTATTGAAACAGTCAAAATTGTTGTTTTTGCTGCACAGTCAAGGCATATGAAAATCAAATTAAAAAATGAATATAAGGCAAAAGGACATACTTTGCTTCTGGCTGTTGCAATACATGCACTATATTGACAAACGTATTGGGCCACATGTCTTAATCATTGAATTCAGGTGTTTCATTCAGTCACATTGCCACAGGTGTATAAAAGTATGCACCTAGCCATGCAGTCTGCTTTTACAAACATTTGCAAAAGAATGGGTCGTCCTAAAGAGCTTACTGAATTTGAGTGTGGTGCTATAATAGGTTGCCATTGTTGCAACAAGTCAATTTGTGACATTTCTTCCCTCCTAGATATTCCATGATCAACTGTAAGTAGTATTATTGCAAAGTGGAAGCGTTTAAGAAACACATCAACTCAGCCACAAAGTGGCAGACCATGTAAAGTTACAGAGCAGGGTCGTCGAGTGCTTAGGAGCATAGAGGGGTAGAAGTCGGCTATGCTCTGCTGACTCAATAACTGCAGAGTTCCAATCCTCATTTGGCATCAACATCAGCACTAAACCTGTGCCCCGGGAGCTTCATGGCATGGGTGTTATGGCCCCGGACTAGCAAAGTTCTCTGTTTTCCCTTTTTTCTTTGGTTTTGGGCACTAGCTCCAAGCACTGGTATTCCACTCTGCACATTCCACACCACTGACCCATTGCGCTCACCTGCCTGGCAATCCTTTCATCAGCACCACTCTTTTTCAACCTCTACCTGTTTTGTTTTCCTCGCCTGCTCCTGTGTGTTTAACCACCTCGTCCTGTTTTTTCTGCATTCTTGTTATTTTTTCAGCTCTTTCTGGTTGGGACAAATCGCAAAAACCTATCCTACACCCAATCAGCCAAACGCCTCAACTCACGCCATGTGCGGTGGGCCCTGTCTGTTGGACGGTCTAATTTCCATCTAACCTACGGTTTAATGACTTGGTCCCTTATCACCAAGCCTAACGCACTCTCCCACCTATACACTCCAGAGGAAACCGATACTTTCCCTGCACCTATACTGCCTCCCACTTGTCTCCTGGCCAGGGTCACCACGGCTATAGAAGCTGCAATCAAACAGGCACAGTGGTAGCAACCAGACCCCAGAACCAAACCCCTGGAAACCACCCATTTGTCCTAGAATCTGTTCGTTCCCAGGTCCTTCAGTGGGGCCACCGTCCAACCGCCTCACCTATTGTGCTGGTCATCCCCGGGTGGTGGCTTTTCTCCGCGAACACTTCTGCGGGCCCACCAAGGATGCCGCTCTTCCACTCGTACCACCTGTGCTCTGAGCAAGACGTACCCACTACCAGTTCCGAGCCGCCCCTGGTCCCACATTGCCTTGGACTTCCTCCATTTTCCAAAGCTGCCCATTTCATTGCACTACCCAAACTCCCCACATCACGAGAGACTGCCGACCTTCTGGTAGACCTTCCGGGATACCATGGATATCGTCTCAGACTCCAACTCCGGAATTATATGAATGTACAGTGCATCCAGAAAGTATTCACAGCTTATTAAATGGATTCAATAATTGTTTTCCCTCAAAATTGTACACACAATACTCAATAATAAAAGTGAAGACAAGTTTGTAACATATTTTTAATAGATTTGCAACAATTTAGAACAGAAATATTCACAGCCTCAATATTTTGTTGAAGCACCTTTGGCAGCAATTACAGCCTCAAGTAGGATGCTACAAGCTTGGCACCTGAATTTACCAAAAAAGTTGTAGAAACATCACAATATGCACATAACCTAAATTTAGATTTTCATGGCAAAGGTTCTGTATAATTATGTACCTGTGATTTCTTTCTGTTTTTTATTTTTAATTGATTTGCAAAACAAATTCACGTTTTCATTATGGGGTTCTGTGTGTAGAAATTAATTTAATCCATTTTGAAATACGACTGTAACATAGCAAAATCTGAAATAAGTGAAGCGCTGTGAATACTTTTCGGATGCATTATACTTTCATTGGAAGCCACATACGCCTATTGATAATGAGAACAACAGAAACAACTGTGTCTAGAATCCCTCTCTGCTAACCATAGGAATGTGATCTGTGTTAGGTAGACATGCCATTAAATGTATATACCAGCTATCTCTCTTTACAGTGAGATTGATTTTAATAGCCAAGGACAACACTTACTGCCATAATTTCAAATGAAGTTAAATTGTCACCCTTGAGTCTTGACAGATGTGTGCGTAACGAAAGTGAGCACTATACAAAAAAGCCTATATTCCTACACCGGTTGTTTTACCCTGATAATGTCTTTGGTTATGTTCGCAGTCAGTTTTGAGTTACTGTCCTGTTGCCTTGTGAAGCACCTCCAGTATAAGTCTGGTGGCATGTGGTTGTACATTGGTAGTCAAGATGCATGTGTACACTTCTGACTTCTTTCTGCTGCTTGCCATCCTTTGTTACATAATCAATAAAGATGAGTGAATCAGTCTCAGAGGCAGGCGTGCATGGCCATTGGATGACCTCCTGCTCCATGCTTCACAGATGAGGTGGTATTTTGGATAATCTGCAGTTAAACCTTTTTTCTCCATGTTTTTGCCTACAGTTACGCACGCCTTTAGAAAAGGGAACGTAACACCCCGCTGTACGTGAACACCTAGTGTGAAATTATGGAAAGAAAGTATGGGGTAGTGAGGTGCAAGGGAGGAGACTACTACAACGGTACCGTGCAGGGAATTTATTCAAACACGGAAAAGTAGGGAAAAGGGCTGGATGGTACCAAAGCAAGTAAAATCATAAACCCCTTAACCAAAACGTTCCTAATAAAATAACTTCCCTGGCTACTCTAATAAATAGGGGCGGTCCGCCCAGGTCTTACCTAGTGTGTATAGACAGAGATGTATACGCGGGTGTCTTGCCTACACACTCCCATGGTGCGGTCTCCTTCCCCCTTAGGAACAAACAGAGGTTAAACAAAAAGACACCAGGATCAAAACCACAAAGACTAATACACAACTTAAACAGAACAGGTACCACAAAACCACCAAACACAACCCCAACTCCCTATTAACAAACACTAATCTAATTCACTAGCCCAACAAACAATGACACGAAAACAGAAGGGCCATAGACGAACAGAGATCAACCACGAAGAGAGACAAACAGTTATAGAGACAGAGATGAGATGGGGTGGTGAATGAAGGGTTCTTACACTGCGGATGGAAAGACTTGATTGGATGATGGGAACGGGAACCAGCTGAACACAATTACAGGAGGGAGATAAGCTTGATTGTTGGCACCAGTGCAGACAAAAAGGAACAAACAGAACACACAGCAACACAGACACTATGAAACGTAACATTCCCACCCAAGGGTTGGCATACAAGAAAACAATAATATAAAAAAAAAAAGTTTTCCCAGTGACTACCCAAGTGATAGAGCATCGGCAACAACATTCGCCGAACCCTTGATATAATTAATAATAATAATAATAATTATTAATTATTATAATAACAAATAATATTTTTCAAGAGTCAAAATATGTTATATTGAATACAATAGTGCTAAACAACGCTATTTCATGGTTCCTCTCTGAACTAGGCAATATATGGCCAAGTAAGATGTTTTTTGCCGTCAATGTTATTTGATAGTTGTATTTCATGAATCACTTCTTGTGATAAAGAATTTCTATGCATATGATTTAAAGAAAGCATTGTTGCAGTTCACAAATGTAATATTTTCTAGTTATTTTTGGTTGTTAGGTAGTAAATCCATTAATCGAAATTACTCTCTAGATGTCTCTTTGGACAAGGACCCGGTTAAGAAGAAGCCTTGTGCTTAGGAACATTTGATGTGCGTGCCTTTTTGCCAGAGCTATTCAGTCTTTTATAGTGTATAAATATATAGATCAAGGAGTATTCAATTAAAATGTATAAAGATCCAGCTAGACCAAATTACTTCAAGCAAAGTTCCGGAACATCATGTCTTATGATTCAGTGCCATACATATAGAAGTAGTATTTGACTCTCAAATAAAATAAAGTGTACAATTCAATAATAATAATACATATCGCTGCAAGCAGCCATTTGGAACAGTTAATAATTTGGTCATTTCGGAATGTTTGGTTTGTTTTCCTAATTGAAAATATACATGGAATAGAATTAGAATTATCTCCTGACGAAATGAAGCATATAACTTCCTGTAGCATCACCAATGTGCGATTGCATCCTATTCTTATTGTTGGGGTACTGGTGGCAATAAAACACCTGTGTGCCAAAAGTTACTAATGGGTTTTTGAGATATAAGGGCTGGACAAACATTCGAAAATACACGGAAGCTGGAGTTGAGCGAAATAATGCAGAAAAGTTCAAATTGACAGATGACAAGTTAAAAGCATTTGTGGGTTTTATTTATATATTAACAATAAAAAGCATGAAACTTGATGATTATTGGTCGGTCGAAATAAAAATAAAAAATGCTGTGATATCATGCTCTATCTTCCAAACAGCAGTGCACCTAATCCAACAAATGTCTGTTTATAGACTCTGGACATGGCCCACATACAGTGGGGAGAGCAAGTATTTCATACACTGATGATTTTTGCAGGTTTTCCTACTTCTTTACCTTTGGTTTTGTCATTAGCATAGCCCGTTGAGGCAGGAAACCCAAGTGGTCATTGGTCAGGGATGTATCAGTTGGTGCTCACAATATTATGTTTAATACTGACTATTTTGTATACACTATAACGAGATGGCAGTGACTTTCCCCAGAGGAGCAAAACCTAATACCAAAACGTTATGGCTGTACACATTTCCAATCAACACTAACAATGTTTTCTGTCTGACTATGTTTAGCTTTCCATTTGGACCAGCTCAACTTACACTAAATGATTACAGCAGGGGTGTAGGTTTAAATTAAAATGTGGTGTGTCAAAATATATTTTGCAAATGCCCATGGATTTGGAATGGGATGACAAACAATTTAATGTGTGTGATGGCTGATATAATAATGATAATAAAAATACATTATATTTATAAAGCGCTTTTCAGGGACCCAAAGACACTTTACAAGAATGAACAAGGAACAAATCAAACAACATATAAATAAACAAAAGAAAAAAGAGAATAGGATAGTGCCTAGCTAGGGGAAGGCAATTTTAAACAGATGAGTCTTAAGGCGTTGTTGGAAAATGGGGATAGTTTCAGGGAGAGCGTTCCAGAGCCTAGGAGAAACCCTGGAAAATTCCCTGTCACCAAATCTTTTAAGCTTGAACTTCGGGGTTATGAGGTAGCCCACAGCACCGGAAAGGAGTGCATATGAAGGTTGATATGGAAGAAGGTCAGACAGGTAGGCAGGGGCAGAGTTATTTACGGCTTTATATCAGCAGGAGGATCTTGTAGTCAATGCGTTGGGAGATAGGAAGCCAATGTAATTCACAGAGGTGAATTATGCTGACAGGACTTGGTGTGAGTGAGTAGTCTGGGGTTAGAGTTCTGAACCAGTTAAAGCTTATGCAGGGATGTAGTTTTGATACCGGTTAGAATGGCATTGCAGTAATCTAGACGGGAGGTTACAAACGCATGTATTAGGGTTTCAGCAGCAGGACGGGAGAGGGAAGGTCTGAGTTTGTCAATGTTGCGGAGGCGGAAAAATGAAGACTTTACGGTCTGTTTGATGTGCGGATCAAAGGAGAGTGTAGAGTCCAGAGTGACGCCAAGGTTACGTGCATGGGGGGGGGGGGGTGGAGAAACAACGGTGTCATCTATCTTGAGAGTGAAAGTGCTGGTTTTATAGTGGCAGGATATAATATAATCTATAATGTGATGTACATGGAGAACACAACCTCCCCTAACAAGCTCAACCACATCCCTGCGGTATGTCTACACTGGTTGACACATCATCCTTATGGTTCTACTAATAAATAGGATTGATGTTTTGGGCTATACATTATAACAGATCATTGTGTTTGTTATCCACTTTTATAAACTACTGCTATGGACCTCTATCATGTGTAATGTGACCTCCTCGCCGTTCTAAAGCACAGAGTTTGAGCCTCCCTTATAATAGTTTCCTATAACTGTCTACCAGTCTCTGACATCGACTCGGAGAAAGTGTTTCCCACTTCTCCACGCATAATTGTTTTAGCTGTGAGATGTTTGATGTTTTTTTTGCACTAAATATCATTCTTTTGAGCCATTCCTTGGTGGATTTACTGGAACGTTAGCAGCATTGTCATGTTGCATAGTCCACATCTGCTTAAGATTAAATTTTCGGACACATGGTCTTCCATTTTCCAAATTTTGCTCAAATGCATCTTAGGTTGAACTTGCTAGAACGTCCTGAGCTGGGCATGTTGGCAATTGTTTTAAAAGTTCTCCACTTGTAAATAACTTTCAGGAGAGTGTAATGACTGATTTAAAATTGTTTGGAGATTTTTTTTATCCCTTCCCAGGCTCATATGCATCTACAACCTTCTTTCTGAAGGCCTCAGGGAGCTCTTTCGATCTCACCATGGTCATTTCACTTACTTCAACAATAAAGAGCCAAGCAAACTAATTGTTGAATGTTTAAATAAAACAGCCTCTTCCCTAATCCTCACAATGTTCTAATTGTTTGCATCTTTTGGTACTAATTGTATGCATTTAAAATAGTGAATAAATGTAGGGTGTCCTATCTTTTTACTCATCAAAAAATGCATTACTATTAAGTACATTTTACAAATAATTTTAAAAGTAATTTCTTCAGTTTTATTAGTTTATTTATATTACCTCCTATCTCTCAAAGTTGTTAAGTTGTAGAACTAATGTCCAGATGTTGAAAAAGACAAAGATTTTCATGGGGTGTCCTATCTTTTTTGTGACTTTATAATGAAACTCACACCATTGAATTACAGGATAACATTTGACAACTGACTGACTGTCACAGTGTTGTAGTGGGGTGGAACCATACGCAGACATACTTGTATAAAGAAAGGTGATTTAATCCAATAAACAGGTACAAACTAACATGAAACGGTAAACGTAAATGAAAGGATTAACTAACAAAACGAAGTACACATAACAGGTAGCGTATACACTGAACATTGAATTAAATGAAGACAAACCGTGAGCTGTTGAATTTCAAACAAACAAACAATAAACCACACCGGGTGTGGTGACAAACTAACCTAAGTAGGCTCCCCAATCAGAGTCAACTGAATGCAGCTGCTCTGACTGGGGAGCCCACAGCGGCATAAAGAGGGCTAGAGGCCTCACTTTTAGGCTTGCCCTGAAACGGCCAGGGGCTCGCAGCCAGGGCATGACACTGACCATCATAAACAGTTCTTCATTCTAGGGGTATGTTGTCAATCTTTTCACAATGTGTAAAATCTCCAGGGAACAATACATCACAATGGTATAAATGTCATACCAAATTAAAGAAGGATGTCTTGGGCACATTTTGTATTCATTACATCTTGAAATCTTATTTCATTACAGAGTTGTAGACGGTTAATTAGAGTGTGCACTTGTGACAATTTGCCCCATCAGCGGGTAAATTGTCACACTATGTGAATGGATTATCAACACATAAGAACACAACAAATTAATTGTGAATATTGATTTTATTTTAAATTCAAAGCCAAAATCAACTTCATTAATGAACTCAGAATAAAAACAATCATGTCTAGAGTCAAATCATACCTTTCAATCAAAAGAATAATGCTGGCAGAGCCCACACCAATTAAGTGGCACGATCAATTTACTCTGGTACATAGATCCACAGCACTTGTTGAAATTTGAATGTGATGTATTGTGGCAGATAACATGTTGAAATTCTTAAAAGCATTAGCAAAACTGTCTGAATTTCAACCTTTTCTCTGGTATCCTTTTGATAATACTGAGTCAGAGAATGATACTTTTTTGTCAAAATCCTGTCTGCTGCTCCAAACTTCAATTGTTTTTAAATAATATTGTAAATTAGTTTGCTTAATATTTATGTACTAAGTAATATAGATTTTTGCCCCAAAATCTGAAACAATGTTAAATTTTTTCAATGTCAATGCATAGTGTGTGTATATATAGAGTTTGTTAACTTTTTTCCTGGTGAGCTATTGTCCTTTTGGTGCTCTCTCTAAACACATAGATTTGATTAACCTCATTAACCTTTTCATCCTACAAAGTGTTTTAATAAGTTGTGCGGTTGGAAAAAAGCTACAAGATTGTAGCTTTACATGAACAGGGTTGAGCAGACCTGAATTAGTGTCAATAGTATAAAACATTTATGGATAGGTTGCGTTAAATTAATACTAATTTAAAGAGTATATAAGAAACAAACACTTGTATTTTACACACAGTAAGTACGTCAGACATTTTAGGGACATGTCTTGCTGCTTGTGTCTAATATTCTAACTCTCCAAATACATACATTGTTAAAATACACTCTGTGCCATCTCCACTCCTCTTGGCCATTTTCACGTAGTGATTTGTTTCAAACTCATGCTATGTAGGGTCTTTTTCTTTTTAATTGTTGACCTTGACAACCAGCTTTTGAGAGTTCCTAACCAATTAGTTACCTTATTATTCAACCAGGTACAAGTTCCATCAGTTTCCCTAATGAATTTAACACTAGAACCGCCAAAGGCCGACCCAATTGGCGTTTGAGTTTGTAATGAAAATAAAACTGCCATAATAAAAGCTATACCCTCCACCTTCCTTGACTTTTCCTAAATGGGTGTATTGTTGTCATTGTTAGGATTCTAAATTCACAAGTCAGTAGCGATTTTGAGACAATTTAAACATGTTTTACAAGATTTTTTTACAAGATTGCACCTAAACTATTTATCAGATCATCAAGAACTTCAAGGAGAGAGGTTTAATTGTTGTGAAAAAGGCTTCAGGGTGCCCAAAAATGTCCAGCAAGGACCAAGATCGTCTCCTAAAGATGATTCAGCTGCAGGATCGGGGCACCACCAGTGCAAAGCTTGCTCAGGAATGGCAGCAGGCAGGTGTGAGTGCATCTGCACTCACAGTGAGGTGAAGACTTTTGCAAGGTGGCCTGGCATCAAGAAGGGCAGCAAAGAAGCCACTTCTCTCCAGGAAAAACATCAGGGACAGACGGATATCCTGCAAAAGGTACAGGGATTGGACTGCTAAGGACTGGGGTAAATTTATTTTTTCTGATGAATCCCCTATCTGATTGATGGGGGCAACCGGAAAAACGCTTGTACGGAGAAGAAAAAGTGAGCACAACCACCAGTCCTGTGTCATGCCAACAAGAGCACAGCCATGAATAAAGAATGGTGCCAAAACATCCTCCGAGAGCTCCCAACCATCCAAGAAAAGTTTGGTGACGAACAGTGCTTTTTCCAGCGTGATGGAACACCTTGCCATAAGGCGAAAGTGATAACTAAGTAGCTCAGGTCCATGGCTGTAAACTCCCCAGACCTTAATCTCATTGAGAACTTGTGGTCAATCCTTAACAGGCGGGTGGACAAAACAAAAACTCACAAATTCTGTCAAACTCCAAGCATTGATTATGCAAAAATGGTCTGCCATCAGTCAGGATGTGGCCAAGAGGTTAATTGACAATATGCCAGGATGAATTGCAGAGGCCTTGAAGAAGAAGGGTCAACACTGCAAATACTGATTCTTTGCATGTACCTAATTGTGACGTCTGGTGATTGTAAAGAACCGGATCAAGGCGCAGGTGTATGTACAGGGTTCGGTTTATTACGGCGAACCTGAATAATAAGCCAAACAGGCTGGAACAAAAAGGGCGTGCGCGCAGGCACGAACAGAGCACGTAGGCTACACGCAACAGCGACAATAACACACACGGAGACAAGACACACAGGGGTTTAAAT